>SRSM01000420.1:0-303686 GCA_019593545.1 Apocynum venetum
AGGTAAGAACAAAATAATCTATATCGATGAATCAAAACCAGAGACAAGTAAAATGATTTATATAATTTCTAGAGGTCGACAATGGCTCCTAACTAATCTATGTGGGAAAGAACACCCAGTTGTCACAAGCATCTAATATATCCTTACATTCAACTACTTGTAGTGATCTAATCAATTTTTATAGTACCACATATAATTCCTCTCTCAGCAGCATATGTCAAATATGTCCACGTCATGCAGAGGGGTTATAACCATTAAAAGATGTGACTATAGAAATTGCTTTTAATGCACATGTATGCTCAAAGATTCTAGAGGGTACAGGCTAAACAGAAATGGCCCCATAGTCTTTGAGGGATTATTGCTTACGATGTTTCAAAGCTCTTTAATCTAACATTTCACTAAATTAAACTGAAACCAGAGTTACAGTGATAGCAAATACACTAAACGAATTTCTTACCGCCCTATACAAGCAAATTTACTCATATCAGAGTTCCCATGTCAAAGAGAAATTTCGGTACAAAATTCTTCTTTTTATCACCCTCTGTAATATTTATGAGAATCGGAATAACTCATGGGACCCTCGGGCAACCACCTAGCAGAGTTACGATCATTTTGTGCAGTACCATAGAGCAGAACAGTCAATCTTGGCATGCACAAACAAAGAACATAAAATTTTAAGAAGCTGAACAATACTAACCAAGAAGCAGCTGGAAACCAAATTTGAGCCACTTTTGCAACGAATCAAATCTGTAAAAGAACATGTAAACAACAATTTAGAATTAAAAATCCAATAACAAAATTTGAAGACTGAGATTAAGTAAAGCAGTAGCAAACATGAATTAAGGAAACCAGAATAAAAAACTGAGGGAATGAAACCATAATTACTGGAGATAAAGATGTTGACCATACTTGAGTCTCCAAGCCGATGATTTAAAATATTATGTAGATACGAATTGGCAATCAATGACTAGGGTAAGAACAAAGAGGATGAAAGATGCTTTACAGGATATGATCATGGATGTCCAATAATATAAATAAGCTGTTAAATTTAAAAATTTCAAAACTTCACCAAGGAAGGTTACATATCTTTTATTTATAAAAAAAAACATCTCTTTTTGTGCAAGTGTTAAATTTGAAAGATCAACAATAATGTAAGAACTAATGAGAATATTCCTGTTTAATTTCATTTTTGGACCTTTATGTTTTAATTATCACATGCTTGTTTTTAAGGCTTTTATTTAAAGTTTAATTAGGCTCAATCTGCATGTAATTAGGTTCAAGTCAGCCTAGGATTTCTTTTTAGGTGCTTTTAATTTTTAAAAACATTAACTATGAATTTTTTCATATTATCATCAATTCAGAAAAATATTCAAAAAAGCTTTAGATTTGACTTATTGTGTTCTTGATTGAATGTATGAATTTCGGCTTATCAAATGAGTGATCTAACATTTGTGACGTCTCTGGATTAAAGTTTCAAGGCCTTAGTTTCCTTTCGGTTCTAATTTGATCTTCTTCAATTCATTCCTAATGAATTTGGAGTTTTGTAATCTGTTGAAGTTTGGATTCCTAGGGTTAGTCGCCTAGAGTGTCCATATCAATAAAGAAAACTTGGAAAAGAAGCAAAGAACCAAGACACAAGAAACTACTACAAGTTTGTAGCAAACAAGAAAAGAAGCAGAGAGAAAGGAAGCACAAAATTGAGCAACAGCCACATGATTTTGCATAAGAATTCACCTATAAGAGAACTTAACATGTGACAAATGCCATGGCTGTTGGGATGAAAACTGCCAGAATAAGGGGAAGCAACCAATCCCCACCCCAAAAAATAAAGCAAAAAATTGCAAACAAAGCACAACTACATTTCTATCTTTCTTAAGTGGAAATTTCGATGTCTATGTATCCGTCTTGAGTCGAGGGTCTGCTTTCTCTTTCTTTGAACAAGAGAGATATAATAAGTTTACATTCTATGCATGCAAAATAAAGACCATAAGATGTCAGATCATAACTAAAAACACAAATAACTATTTCAGAATCTATTCTCATGGGGGAAAAATCATAGACCAAATTTTGAACCTGATAAACTTCAGTAAAAATCAGAGTAAGAAATGCGAGTAGAGAGCATGGTGTCTAGAAAATTACCAATGGAAACTCTCGAATTTTGGCCCTGAAGGTGATGATTCTGCTAAATGAACATTCACATCCTTGTAGTAAGAAAAATTCAGTCTATCTTTCTTTCATCAGTGTCTAATGTAATGCCAGTTTAGATCTTAATGTACTTAAAGATTTTTCCTTCAAGAGCAATATATCATTTACAAGATGAGCTTCATGCAGTTTGTTTTCTTCGCGCAATAAACAAACCAACCAATTGAGGTTATAATTGCAAGGGGTATGTCCATGTCTACGCATATCCTCAAGCATCTTTAATGCATGACCACTTGAAGAATTAGCACAGAGAGAACTGAGTAGATGTTCATAAGAATTATGAGAAGGAGCAAGTCCTCTTTTCTGCATCATATGCATTACTGATAGTGCATCGAAGAATCTACCAGACCTACAAAGGCCTCTTATCATGGTATTGTATAGAACTCTATCTGGGGCATAACCACTTGCATTCATTTCATTAAACAGCCTAATAGCACAATTAGTTTCACCAAAACGCATATGACCATCTATAAGAATGGTGAAAGTAACCTGATTGGGGAGCACTCCTTTTCTATGCATAAGATCGAAATGACTGTATGCATCCTGCATCCTCTCTGCCCAACAAAACCAAGAAATCAAACCATTGTAGAGGTACAAGTTTGGCATAAATGGAACGTTTGGTATTGTCTGGATGAATTTCAGTGCACAGAGTTTCATCTCTTCCTGAGATCTAATAAGTTTGTTCAATTCTTTATCCTCTGGCAATAAGCTTTGCCGATGGAGTAAATTGAATAACATTTCCTCTGCCTTCTTCAACTTTCGTGAAGGGTACCAATTTCCTCTGATGCACCTGATAATTCTGGAAAAACCACTCACAATTATAATATAGGCAACCAAGTCTATCTCAATTTGGCTTTTATCCATCAAATCAAGCAACCTAAAGGCAAATCCAAACTCTCTCTTCCTCAAAAATTGGTTGATAAGAGAAGTGAAGAAAGCAGTATTTGGCTTGATACCCTCTTCTAGCATTCTATCAATGTACTGACAACCTTCTTCGGTCATATTTTTCTTAATCAGGCCATTTATAAGAGCATTATAAGAATGAGAACTTGGCTGTACACCATCTTCCAACATCTTCTTGAACAATCTGTGAGCTTTAATAGCCTGTCCATTCTTTGAGTACGCATTTATCATTGAGGCATAGAAAGTTTCATCAGGCTCAACATATGCCTCACGCATCCTATTGAACAATGTCTCTGCCTCAATTATCCTATGTTCCCTTCCCAAGTGGCTTACGATTGAATCATATATGGCAACACCAGGCCTTATTCCCCTTTCTTCCATTTGATCCAGAAAGTCAAAAGCTGATGGAAAGTCCCCCAGTTTACAATGCTCATTTGCCAGTATTAAAAATGTTGCTCTGTCTGGGACAAGTCCTTGATCTTGCATAACTTTAATCAAAGGTTTAACATGCTCAGCCAATCCTTCATGATAAAGACACTTAATCAAGGAATTATAGGCAGAGAGATAAGGCAAGAACCCATGATTCACTATTTTATCAATGCAGAGAAAAGCATCATCAAGTTTTCCTCCATGGCACAAAGCAATCATATAAATGCTAAAAGCCATTTCAGCCAAAGAGGAGTCAATTCCCACAATTTCTTCAAGCAGATTTTCAATTTCATGCATTATAACCCTTGCAGATTTAGAATTCTCTGAGGTATGGTAAATTGGCAGGTCCATACAACAGCCATTTCTTGCAACTGCCTGCAGAAAAGTTAAAGCTAGCTGTACCTCAGATCCTTTTGGAAGGTTCTTAATAAGGGTGAAAAAGAGAACATGATCAGGAACAAGCCTGTCATCTAACATCATATTGTACAATTGATGCATCTCCTTTAATCTATTCTCCTTCAATAATGCAGCTATCAAGACTGTGTAACAGTGCACATTGGGAGTCATATCGCATTTAATCATGTTATTCAACAGAGTCAACCCACAGTCTACTTTTCGATCCTTACAATACTTGCTAATCATGATTTGGTAAGTAACAACATCCGGCTTTAACCCTGATTCTGCCATCATGTTATGCAACACCCAACCTTTATCAAACCAACCAAAGTTCAGAAATCCATTAACCAACGTGTTATAAGTATAGTTATCTGGTTCACAACCCATTTTCAACATTCTAAAAAGCAACCTTAAAGCCATTTTCATTTTCTTTTTCCTGCAATACTCATAAATAAGAGAAGTGTAGATGACTTTATCCAAGAAAAAACCAAAAGACTCCATTTCTGTAATGAACAACTCAGCCTCCTCAACCCGAGCCCTCTTACATAACCCAAATGTTAATGACTTGCACAGATTTACAGTTGGAGGCACCCCATTATTCCACATGGCATCGAACACATCCAAGGCCTCATCTAAATACCCCCTATGGCACAGATTAAGCACCAGCCTATTGTAACACCCAAAACTAAGCGAAACACCAGCATTACTGATTTTGACAAAATAATCATAGCCCTCAAATTCTCTACCTTGAGCACAAAATTGCTTTATTAATGCACTGCACGCTCCACAACTAGGTACAGATTTCATCTCAACTACTTTTTCAAAGCATGATTTAGCTTCATCTAATTTTCCCAATTCACTGTAGCAAAAAATCATTGAATCCAACAGAGAAAAATCTAGAACCACGCCCTCACTCAAAATATCATTTACATACAAACATTCTGCCAACTGGGTTTCACCAGAAACAACAAGTTTTTGAATTAGATAACTATAAGTAGAGGAGTCAAATTTCATACCTCGCATCCAGAAGAAATCAGATGTTGATATTACTTCAGATACTGATGAACATTGCAGAATTATTCTTTTAATAACTTTCTGAGCTGAGGATAACAGACCCCGTTTAATAAGCTGTTCTGCCAGTGAAAAGAAGAGATCTTTCCGGTAAGCAAAGGATGCTGATGTTGACGGCATTGAAGGGTCCAGTACTAGAGGACATGAAGTCAAGTTTCTTCTTTGTTTTAGGAAAAAGAAGTGATTACATGAGCGAGCACTAAATTTCATCATTCTAGTTCTTCGTAGTAATATTTTGGCATGAAATATTACTGATCTTCAGAACAACCCATGGAAGAAAAATTCAAATATGGTGGACCGAAGAGATTGATGGATCAATTGAAAATCGAAGCAGTTACAGAAAGTGGCGAGAGAACTTAACACAACTAGCAGCATCCCAGTGAGGGTAATTTTCAGCCCCTTAAAGGAGGTGGGGGATGGGGTTTAGGATTGGTGTAATCTAAAGCCCTAAACCCTGGCACCCAGCTATGGCCGTTGAGGTTATGATGTCTACTATTTGGTTGGAATGGAAATATGCGAACTGGACCAAATCATTTTTCCAAATTTAGTTTGATTTTCGATCATTTTTTATTCGGTTATGAAGATGAAGTTATAAATTCGATTCAGTTTTTAGTTTAAAGATTAAGAACCAAATCAAACGGAAAATTTGAAATTTTATATATAATTAAATAATTCATATATATATTTTTTATAAAACTCTTATTTCTTTTTTTATAACTTATTCGACTATTTGAAATTCTCATTATATTGTTAAAAATACTTTCGTAATTAATTATGTAAATTGATATATGTATCGAAATGTCTCGTAATTAACTTTTTGTAAAAAAGTTATGTACCAAGCGGGATAATAACTTCTAATTATTATCTCCTTCCTTTTATTTTGAATTTTTCCGAACGTAGATCTTTTTATGAACAGGCAAGGAACGACATAATGGCGACTGGGAGAGCAGCAGAGGCATTGAGGGCATACCGAGAGGTTCTACGAGCCACTCGCAAATCGTTCGCTGGAGACGCCCTAATGATCAGGGAGTCAGCAGCGGAGATTCGGAAAAAGTTCGAAGAGAATCGTCATGTGACCTCGGAGGCTGAGGTTCAGAGACTCTTGGAAGAGGCAAGGCAGGCCTCCCACTTCATCTCCAACATGATCGTCCAAGCCAAACTCAACGATCATGGTGGTTATGGTAAGATCCTTATTATGTATAATATACTAGTCCTACTGTGGATTATTGTGGGTCTGAAGTTCATAATTGAAAGCCCCAAATACCGTCTGCCCAGCATCTGTTTGTTATATTTTCCCTTATGGTTGGTAGATGGATGAAATGGTATAGTATTCCATTGTCATCTGTGTTCCGAAAGTAAATGCTGTCTCTTCGTTATATTCTAGTTGTTCCGAAAGTAAATGTTGTCTCTTCGTTATATTTCCTTCCATCTGGCATTTGTATGTTTTAATATTGTGTTTGTAATATTTGGAGAGAATGATTGTGGAGCTTGCTATTGGATATGTTCATTTGCCAGTGAATTGACAATCCCTTTGTCTTTTCGTGACTTCTGGGTTTAGGGATGTAAAGCATTCAAGATATATTAAGAGCCTGGACTAATATTGATATTTTTGCTTCAGTTAAAAGAGTTTAGTAGCAATTCTTCTGGAGGTAATGCACGTGAACCTTTTAGGATGGCTAAATAAATATGGGTTGGGGATGTAGAACTACTTGAATAAGGGAAGTGTAATATGTATTTATAAGAATGTTGTATAGTGCCTCTTGTATTTTTGGTATATTGAATTTTATTCTGATTAGATGAGTCGAAGTACAATTTTTGGTCCTTTCTAGAATACGCCAGTATATCTTGTAATTGAGGGCTGCTTGCTTTTTAATTGTCCTTTAAGTGTTGTTTTTGAAGCAATGAAAACTTTTCTAGCTAGCTGATGTGAACAGGATATCTGAAATTATTGAAAATTTTATATTTGGGTTTGTTGCTAAATAGAAATGACTACTGTATCCAAACCCTTTGCAGTAAATAGCATTAAAAAAAGGAAACAGAAAAAAAAGACAGACTCCAGACATTTAACTTTCACCATTTACTGTAAGGGCAAAAGAATGCTATGCTAGGAAACATGTCAAATGCAAAACATACTCTTTTGTTTTGCTTCAAATAACTTTCTGACAAATGGAGCATATATCTCCATTTCTTCTTCTGTAAATTTCTTTTTCTTAGTGAATCTTGTCATAGAAATTTACTTGGTATTGAGTAACTCAAGGTTTTAAACAGACGGTTGAATAATATCTGTGCACTTTCTGTTTTACCTTTATTGTATAACTTTTATCTGAGGATTAATTGCAAAGCAGGCCATTATTCTACTCCTGTTTTGTGTTTTCAGAGTCGAAGAATTCCTGTCATGTGATACAATGACATGAATTGCTGGTTACATTAATTGTTTCAATCATTCTGGCATTCTTTGTACTTCCATAATTCCATTGCTTATGCTTTTCTTCCACCTGAATTTATTTATTTATTTATGTTTATACAAAATGAATTATAGCTGTTGATGCAAATTTTGAATCTTGGTTTGGGGCCGTACCAATTTACTCATTGAAATCGTGATGGCTATAATGAAAAGTTAAAATGATCAAAATCAATGTCGTTTTGTGGACTTTTTCCTTTTGCATGTTTTTGTTATGATTCTGCATAACGTTTGTTATAATTTTTAATCAAAGTTCCACAATTTCTCTGCGAAATGTGTGGCCTGATAGGTGATTGTCACTTTAATATTGTTACTTTCTGCAGAAGTAAAGTTAGGAAAGGGGCATGCTGATGCAACCCTTGAAGTACCTTCAGAAGAGCTTCTCAAGAAATCTAGATGATTTGAATGGAGAAGAAATTTTACCCTTGCCATGATTATGATCCTAGTTACTGATTATATTTTCTTTTGATCAGAATCGATCTGTACGTACTTTTTTGCTTTTAAAAGGAATATGCTTATTTCTCCAACTTTTCATTCTTGAAACTGTTTTTAAATGGATGAGAATTTTTGGATTCATCTACTTGTCGGACTTAAAAATGAAATTTTAATTACTTGTAATCAAATCATTTGCAGTATTATATCTTGACGTGATTTCTGTCATTGCTCAATTAGGCATTTTGAATAAATATTTGTAATTAAGCAAAGTCTTCGTACACTCAAGTCATGCTTTAAAGTTTAAAATTTTGTAAATAATTAAGCCTCCAGATGGGGTATGGATTGAATTTTGATCTTATTCAGGATTGTAATAGCTTCTTCCATATTGATCCTCTGTTTCGGAGTTTTTGAGAAGTTAGCATTTATAACTTGGAATAGTGCATCAGGAATGGAAACATCTATAACTTGGAATCATCAGAACGGAATCCTCAAGCTGAAATTTTGATTGGACATATTTCATTGTTGGGTTCGTCTTATCTGGCGAAGACTTTCCATCAACAAAATTCTATCTATCCTTCCAGAATAATATAACGTTGTGGGGATATTACCACCTCTTGAGGCTTCCGTTGGGCTTGAACTCAAGTACTTGGGCCCTAAAACCTAGATTAGACCAAGGACTGACTAAAAGTTCTTAAATACATCGGCCACATTAGTCCTTCCGAAAAAAACACCGGAATCCAATCCAGTGAGGACCATGGTGAAATTTTTTAGGGCCAAAAAGAGACCGACCTTCTGGGCAAATTTCTCCCCCTTCAATTTCAACTATTCCCAGAGCCCCATTTGATCTCCTTCGGTCACTCATGGGTTAATTCTGAGTTTCAATCCCAATAGTACCGATGGGAGTACTGCTCTCAATTTTGGCTTTCAAGGAAGCTTGTGACGACAAAGATATCGGTCCAACAAAACTAAGAAATCTGCAGCGAAAATCAAGAGGAAGTTTACTGGCTCTGCTTTATAATCTTCTTAAGATGAAGAAGAGGAAGAAGGGTTTGGATTTCTCTCCTGCTCAATCTAACTTCTGTCTCGCCAAGAAGGCATTTCTCAGAATCAGAATCAGAATCAGATTTTATTGGCTTATTTACTTGACTCTCTGTCACATCTTTCCTAAGGAAAATCTTGGGAATTTTTAGCTTATTTTATGATTTATTTTGAAAATTGGTTTAGAGTGATTTTTGCTGCATCTTAGGAATTGATTTTGCAGTGTATTTGCAGTTTCCTAACTTTAAGTAGCCTATTCTACTTATTAATTTCTTATGGGTCAGAATTGCCTTTCAATTATAGAATTTCTGTGAATTTTTGGATACTACGGGATCGAAATAACTAAAAATTTAAACTTAAAGTACTAAAGTGGCAAATTATCCTTCTGAATTATTTTTTTCGCTGTGATGGCATTGGATAGTTACTGGAGCAGATGGTTAAAGCACTGCGCTGGCACGTGTCAAATGATTCTTCTTCTTTGTAGGAAAAATTATTAATGCACTAATTCGAACAAGATGCATTACAAAACCTTGTAATCACGAACAAGTGAAAAATAAAAAAATCAAGAGAGCAAATGTATAAGAAAAGATTGAGACAAAATTATCTTCAATCGAGGAGAAAAATTATATAGGCAACTTAAAATAGTAAAATGTTAATATAAAATTGTAAGTAGATAGATGAATGTATTTGTTAAAATAAATTATCAATCATTTCAACTCATCACATCATAATATATTTTTTTTAAAAAAATCATTTAGCATTCATCGAAATATACAAATATTGTATAAGAAAAATATAAAATATATTAAGATGAAATTATTTATTATTCAAAGAAAAATTATTATCCTTATATTTTGAGTTAATTTTTATTTTATTTTTTTAAAATCATCATTATTATCATTATTATTTATATAGTGATAAATGGTGATTAGATAGAAAATGAAAAAAACTCATGACTCTATCTAAAAAAATATCATCATAATTCATATATTGTCAAAAAAACTCGTGAATTTAAAAAAATTACAAAATAAAAATGATAAAAAAATTAGCTCACTGCATTAGAATAAAAAAAACAAATGTGATTAGATATTAGATATAATAAGTTAATTTAAATTTAAGGATATAAATGGTTTTTTTTTAAAAAAAAAATTAAAAAAATAAATGGATTGAAGGGTTATTCTTGGGTTATGCTGTTTAACCTATTTACTCGTGAATTTATTTAACCGATACGCAAATCTGTCAATTCGTGAAACTTCAATACTAAATCGCTACTATCGTGAAACTTCAATCCTAAATCGCTAGTATTGCGTTGAATTCGTGTTCGTATTATTTTTGCGTATAGTGTCTAATATTGTCACTCTTACTGTGAAGTGCCCCTGATTAAGGGCAGGTAATTTGGTCATTTTCCTTTTCTTTTTTGGATAAAGGTAAGTCTTCTACACATGTTAATAATTCAAGCTTTGCCAGGGTTGAACTTTTTCTATGCATTTTGTTTTCTTTTAAAATTTGCTTCCCAAATTGTTTATCTGATAGGTTGGAGCGTGTTTGAAAGAATTGGCTCATCCATCTCTTAAAAAGGTTGATTGGGAACCACTGGTCTTTTAAGCCTTCATACAGGAAATCATTTCTTCTTTCCTTGTGGATTTCATGTTACCTTTTGGCCTTGCAGATGCCATCCATGCATGTTCTTTAGTACACCACCCAAATACTTCGAAAATCGGTCAAATTATATGTTGTACTGTGCTTGCTAATGGTAGTCCTCCTATGCCCTGTTTCATATTTGCTTGATCTTGTGTTCATGAGTATTAAAATATATAATCTTTGGATATCTGCTACTTACTGGTGCTCGAGTCATCTTGCAATGATGCTGTGGAACCTATTCTTCTGAATCTTTCAATTCGGCTTTGTACTCTTCGAGTAAGCTGTATTACTAGTAAAATAAATTGGAACACTGCATTCCTCAGTAAAAGCTTCCAATGCAAATTAAATATGATGTAATGTGATAACATGGTAACTGTCAAACTTGTGAGTTCTTATGTGCAACTATCTTAACACTGTACTTTGGTTTCATGTAATTCATTCTTATTTAATTGACAACCTAATACTTTGGGCAATTTAATTTCTTGTCACATTTCCAATAGTCTTCTTCTTCTGCCCCTCATTGATTTCATATGTGTTCTTCTTTTGCAGTCAATTTGGCATCATATTTAGGGTTTTTATTTGTGTGGCGTTCATCAAATTCTGTGAGCCAACTTCTGGTGTTCTGTCTAACCTTATAATTCCATTTCTCTGCCATGCCTGCATGTTTTAGCGGAGGAGTCCATTCCGCAAATTCCTTTTGTTTGCATCGATGTGCGACTTTGGCATAGAGGAGGGTTGTGTCACTACAAAGATTTATCAAGGCTTTTCTCCTCTCCCGCCATTTTCGTCCACTTTTCGACGGGACTGGGACCTTTTTAGCCAAACCCAATCTCTCCATTCCCCACCCTTTCCTTTCCTGCCATTAAATAAAAAAAGAAGAAACCTCAACACCTAAATCTAGGGTCTCTTTTTTCTGTTCCTTCCAACTCATGCAATCCAATGTGGCTTAAAAGTAAAAAAGGGTTCAGTATTAATGATCTTTACTTTTATGAGATGGTTAATCATGTCTAAACCTCGAAATAAAACAACAAAACCTATTAACAAGTTATGAGTTGCAAAGTTATAGAGAATTTATATTCATGCATTCATATGAGAAAATAATTTTTTCTGGTTCATAAATATATATATTATCAGGGGAGATGAGACTAGAATGATTGTTACAGTTTTTTCCTTTGATTTTGTTTTGAGATTGAGGTTGAGGTGGAGGTGGCTATTTGATCAAACTAATTAGCTATAAACTCCTTTTTAATTACCCCAGTATTCATATTTTCAGTATCAACTAGTAATTCACCAAGACAATTTTTAATCTCCTCTGGCTATTTCTTTTTAGTTTTCTTCATAACGATGCTTATTTCTTAGCCAAATATTTTCTGCTTTTTGTTTTCATATTCTTTTATCTACTTATCATTCTCGAAGCCAATGTGCATTTTCATGCAAATCTTTGGGAGTTACTGTAACATGTAACATCTCAAATTTTAAATAGAAATAATCGAGGAAAAAAAAGTAAGAAAATTAATTGAAAATTTGAAATCCTAATTGTTTAATCAAATATTTTTAAATTTAAAAAACTTTTCCAATTCATAAAGAAATTCCTAATTGAAAATTTAAATAACAAATTCTATTTTAGAGTTGAATACATTTTATTTATTATAAATAAATTGAGAAATTATAAATTTAAAAATTTATGATTGACTATCTTTCTTTCCGCAATATATTCTCTATTTGACTGAAAAAAATATTTTAGAAAACGTGAAATGAGTTTATATTTCACATTAAATATTATTATGCATATACAAATATATACTTTTAAAGCCTTATGTAAATGTATTTTGGGCAAAAACTTCACTAGTTTGGATCAAAGACCCATGTAGATTGGATTGAAGTCTATTGTAAATTGAATCAAAGTCCCATACTCAAAGACCCTTGTAGATCGGACTGATGTAATATGAATAACATTTCTAAGTTTTTAAATAAATTTCTATAATTTAACTAAAGTATAGAAATAGGAATTTGATGGAATTGAAGTGATTTGAAAAGCTTAGAAACTTTTGGGTCAAATAGTAAATTTCTAAAAGTTTAGGGGTCAAATTGTAAATTTCTAAATATTTGAAATGAAAGTAATGATGGAATTTTCTGAAATATGTGGGTAAATATATATAAAATAAAGTTAATTTTCGAAATTGGATTGAATATGAACTTCTAAACGTTTAGGGGTCCAATTGAAAATTCTAGAAAACTTTGGGATAGTTGTGTGGTTTTACATAATTAGAAATTAAAGTAGATCTGGATTTTTTTCTGGAATATTGGGGTCAATTTGTAAGGCTTAAAAAGTTTAATTTGGAAACATTTTGGGCCAAATTGGAAATTTGAAAAACATTAGGGTCAAACTTAAAAATTCTAAATATGTATTATGGGGTAAGTTTGGCAATATGTAAAACATATAATTTGGGGACTAAGATTTCAAAAACATAAAGACTGAATTGAAGAATTCTAGAAAATTTAATTGAGTATAAACTTTTAAAATAAATTACAAAATAAATCTAAGAACTATAATAACGATAAAACTTTAATTTTTTACCTCATTTTCTCTTCGTCTTCTTCATCCTTGCAACCACGTCTTGGTGGCCTAATTTCTTGAAAAATGAAAAATATTATTTGTTATAAAGTGGATTCATATTGAACTTTTCTAAACAAGAAATTTTTTTAAGAATTAACGATTAAAACCTCTTTGAACATTTTCTTATCATTTGTGGACGGGTAACAATATTAGATGCTTGTGGAAATTTAACGGCATGATTCAATAATACATGTTTTATACCTAATAATGCTTTCTATGAAAATTTGACTGTTGGTAGCTCCACAAACGATGCCTATTAGTTGTTAAGAGGCAGGCAAATTAATACAGAATAAATGGTGTCTTTATATATGTGTTAGGTAAATCATGTAGCTCACTCATATTTGCATAAACATGTTTTATTTTGACATATACTGTGACAATCATGGTGTACATGAAAATGAGACTTCAGCGTGCTACTCAAAATTTCATATATCGCTGCTTGTTAGAGTATGCAATTATCATAGTCTGGTGACTTCGCTTATGTGTTCCAAGTTCTCTTTGTTTTTGGACAGAGTAATGAAGTGCCAAAGATCAGTAGAACCATCACGGCAATTCAGTTTCTGGTATCATATATTGCAAATTTCACGTGTTATCTATTAATCAATCTTTTTTTTAACACTTATTTATCATCGATTGGGTATATCATGATGTTAAATGTTTTAGAAGTTGAGTTTATCTATGCTTTAACATTTTCCTGGACCCATGCTTTTTGCAGTTTCATTTACTAGAGATCTCACATGTGTTATGTCTGAACTGGCCACTTTTTCTCCCTGCATCAGATTCTTTTTCATGGGACTTCTGGAATGCAAAAAAAGGATTGCCAGCATTTCTCACTAACTCTTTTGTCTAACTTCAGCTATATATATATATATATTAACCGTATGTTGTTTTATTAGTCAATTGGCACCAGCCAGGCTTATTTGCTGTCTTCATATTTCTTTTATTGCTTCTGTAATCTATTTGAGTTATATCATGGCTTAGATCATGGATGATTGCTGTAGAACTCTTCTGTCTTTATTTCATCATTCTGCGAAATCAAATTTTTGTACAGCCATTTATCATTGATTGGTAATATGCAGTTCAGTTTGTTGGTGAACTACATGATGGGGAATAGAATACGAATATTTAAATTGTTTGGTGCTGGATAGTTGTTTCTTGACATAATTCATAGTTTCCTACCTAATACTATTGAGTAACGGGTTGGCCTGCCCAGTCCAGTCAGGTTGTAGACTAAAAAGCTTGAGAATTGTACGGGCCTCTATGGCACCTCAACCCTATCCAATCATGCCCACTACAGGTTGAGCGCCAAACGAGTCAAAGATTTTTATACTTTTAAAAGCAAAATAAAAAAAATTAAAATTTAATGAAAGATATCAAAGATAATAATTAAATGATTTAAAAATAAAACAAAACAAACAATTTCTCCTACCAATTACCAACAAATATATAATCTTCTTCATCACAATTAAATTATCAATATAATATTTGAATATATTTTAAAAAAATGTACTGTCATTAGTTAATTACTTATTATCTAAAATTAAAATTAAAATAAGTTAATAAGTATATAAAGAAAATATAAAAATAAATGAGAAAATAAATTAATTTAATTTGTGCAGTGATTCTAAAGATTAAATATTAAAATGATTTGAAAAAATAGTTTAAGAACTAAATTAACTAATTTTTCTTGAAGAAATTAGATAAGAGGAATAATGTTATTATTAAAATTTATTAAGTAGTACAACAATAAAAAATGGAGGTAAGATTTCTTAAGAAAATGTTAAAGATTTTGAATGTTTTTTTTTTAAATTTTTTTTAATTGATCTAAAAAAAATAAAAATTAAAGGATCGGGTCAAACAAACCTGCGAACTAAAAATGACCAATTCTACATGGGTCACGGGCTAAAATGGGCTGAGCCAATTTAGTCTCATTTTATATCTGATTTTATATGAGTCTATATTTTAGAAGCTCAATCTAAATTTTTGTGGCACAAATCGAGCTGGCCCATATTCCAACCTCTACCTAATATAATATCTTTGCTTTTTGTAAATGATGTTTCATTATATAGCAAAGACTTTATTAGCCATTTAATAGCAAAAATGGTATTTGGGTGAAAGCAACTGATAAATTGTTGAGATAATCTCAGAATTGTATGTTTGTTAGGGCATATGCAGGAAGATATGTGGCAATTCCCAGGGGACAATTGCTTTTCCAAACACTATTGGCTAATGATGCTAATATGATAGACCCTGTTGTTAGTCAAAAGGGTTGGCAATGTGGGCGTGGGTGGAGGCGGCAAGTCACTTCTACTCCAACCTCGTCCACATGTAGAAATATTGTCTTTGTCCTTGTTCCCATTCCCAATTAAACTATAATGGATATACTCGCTACCATCCCCGTGGGTATTCCACCGTACCCATCCTTTTATGTTTAAAAATGTATATATAAAAATAACTAGTGCATTAAAAAAATATAAAATATCCATAAAATATAAAATAAAATAACTTCATAAAATACATTCACATTACATATTTAATTTTATTCTCTTTAAGTTTTTGTATAAACTTGCATATATGGTCGTTTAAAGTAAAATTCTAACGTAGTTCTTCATTTTTGAATTTATTTGGTAGTTTGAGAAGTTCTCATTAAACACTTCTATAATAATGCGCCTCAAGAGCTAATCGTATGTCATCCAACGATTTCATAATTAGGAATAACAAATCAAGTTAAGACCTACTTCAAATAACCACTGTACCAGTCACAAGAGCTCATGCCAAGTGAATTAAAGGAAGAACTTATTCAGAATGTGCAGATTGGAGAAGAGTTTGTGATTAACAAGTAAGGTGAACCAAAGCTTGACAATGTTACCAAGGCCATCATTTTGGAAGATAGTTATTAGATTATTATTAATATGTTGATTTTCATCAATAAGACATTAATAATTGCATATTTGCAATATCAGAGGGTTAATGTGCTATTTTCATTTTCTTGATGATTTGTATATATTATTGACGAAGCATGTCGTATGGCTCTCAAATTTAAACCTAACAATTCCTATGTAAATAGGGAAAGTAGGGATCGAATCCACAGACATTTGTCAACTCTTAAATTAAAATCATTAATCGGAAAGGGTTTTGGGGGTTTTTGGTATTTTGAGAATAGAATTAAAAAGGAATTTAGAATATAAATGATATAAAAAAGTGTTAGCAAGGAATTAGAATTAAGTTATATTTTTCATGGGATTAATCATAGATCAAGACATTATTAAGTAATTGGTTTTAGAATCTCGATCAGCTCAAACAAATTCCTATCATTACAAATTAGATTAATTCCGATCAGCTCAGACAGATTAATATTTAATTTAATTAAACACCACTACCAACCAGTGTGTATAGGATGCTCAATCAAATTGCATTAAGTAAATAAGACATCACAAACATTAAATTGTATATAACAATTAGCTTAATTATATACAATTTAAATTATATAATTCCGCTACTAATTTAATTAAGTCAAGAGCTGAAACTCAATTAAACTAGTAGATGCCACTTGAATCATTAATACAAGATTAATAATCCTAGCTATATAATCACGTTTATTAACTAGATTGTCAATCCAATTAATTCACATAATTATATTGATTAAAACAGGATTTATATAAATACTTAATTAATATATAGATATAAGTATATTAAATAAATACACAAATATATATATATATATATATATATAAAGAAAGATTGGATTTATATTAACTAAACAAATTAGGCGGTTCAACCAGCCATTTAAATAAATTAAACTAAAAGTATGGAGGCTCGGCTTTCCATAAAAAAGAAAATAAAAGACTTAAAGAAATTAAACTAATTAGATGACTCGGCCATCCATTTGCGATATTTAAAGTGCATCAAGTAAAAATAATAAAGACTAGGCGAGTAAACTGACCATAAGTCTAGTTAAATAAATCCAAATAGAAATTAAGTGTAAAGAAAATTATCTCATAATCCCATTTATAAATAACTTAACACATATCCTTGCTAACAAAAGAAAATTACTCACAATCCATATTTAATAAATATAAGATGAAATTTATAAACATTAGAACGAAAATTTGAAAGAATACTTCCAGAAAATATTGAAATTATTTGGACAAAATTTCTTTATTAAATTTTACAAAAAGACTTGAAAAACTATTCTAAAAATTCTAGAAATTATATTAATATGAAGATAATAATAAAAGAAAGAAATTACAAAAGAAATGGAGAAGATTGGAGCTAAATTGGTGTCTCAAATGAGAAAGAAAGCTAGCATATTTATAGGAAAATTTTTAGGGGTAAAATGGTCATTTGACTTCCGGGTACTATAGTGAGTTGACTTATTGACTTTGACCAGCCAACAACACTGTTCATGACGTAAGTAGTGACGTCATCATCGACGACGGTACTGCTCACCGGAGTTACTATTCACCATTTTTTTTTTCTTCTTCTTTTTTTTTTATCTCCAAAATGTACTAAAATACACTGAAAAGCTTATAAACAAAGAAATAGAAAGGAAATGTGAAATATATCCATTAAATAACACAATTAACCGATTTTTAAACAAAATATAGTCATTAAATAATATAAAAATCTGTTAATTTATGAGTACATCAAATTCCCCCACACTATCTTTTTGCTTGTAATCAAGCAAAATATAAACACAAAATATACAAGTATAAATAACTTAAACAAGATTAATAAGGTAACAAAGTGTTATATTAATTTCAATACAACTTTCACAATTAACCCCCTTTTATTTGAAAAGCAATTGTGCTCGTGTACTTGAATATCATTTACAAGTTTAACATTAATATTCAAAGTTAACAAAATGTGACTGTGAAAAACATAAAATCCTTAATAATTTTTTTAAAAAAACATAATATGAGTATAATGAAAAGATAACAATAAAGTTACTATGTAAATAAAAATACATTCTTAGTTTCTCAACACAACTTATAAACTTGTAAAGTCATATGCTCTCCACTAATGATGAAAATTTTGGTCGATCTGAGTCAAATAGGACTTTTAAGCTTGTAATATTAATCTCAGGATTTGGCTACAAACGAATGATACAAATATACAAAATATTTCAATATTGTAAATTGAGAATGAATTACACATCTTTGAAGAAAACCTTTTCAATAATATCTCTTCATTTCTTTTTGTTTTTTTTACACTTTTTTTTTAGAAGAGATCTTATCTATGAGCTTTTTACCATTCGGTTCTTTTTTACAATATCTCGTAATCCTTTATCAGCAGTGCTCATAACTTTTCAATACAGATTAACACATGATTAATACATTCTCAATAAAGTATATGGATAGAAAAGTAATAAATGAGGCTATTTATCAAAGAAATTATATGGTAATGAAACCATTAATGCATGTTGGCTCAAAATAGGATCGAGGGATATATAAAAGTATGGTTCGTTCAGAAAGGCTCAAACTATCAAATAAGGCCTTATGTCATCCCCAAATCAACCAAGATCTTAATTAAATTTTGTCTCAAGCATGTGAAAGAACAAGTTCTAGCGTGTAGAGAGTAACACATAGTAAACTTACATTACCATCAAATCACAATACTAATATTTTTAACTTTGGATTTCAAAACAAAAAGGATTTAGCCACATTAGTTAAATAAGAATATTTTTTTCAAATTACAAAGATTTTCAATTGATTTATTCGAAAATTTTTTACAGAAAGAGGTACAATTTATTCGAAAAATTTAACACAAAATTACCTAACATCTTAAAAAACTATAATACATGCATGATTTATTCAACAAAACAACAAATTATTAAAAACAATGTTTTTAAAGGTGTTGATCAAGAATCAAATGAGTTTAATCACTTGACTCTTTACTCAAACCACCCCCCACATTTGGGAATTACATTGTTCTCAATGTAAAAACACACTAAGTTTGAAAAAAAATAACATTATTCCACAACTTTTAAAAAAGAAAATAACACACATTTATTTAAAAAGAAAAACTTACAACTTTAACTCTAAATCCACTGAATCTCTTTTTCTCTTGTTATCGGAAATTGACCAGTTAATTGAAGGTACATCTGAATCTGTCTCTGGTACAAAAGCTATTAATTCATCCAATAGCTCCTTAGTTGTGGGTGCAGATACAATTATTCTTCATGCTACTGGAGATAGAAGCTTATGTGTAACAGCTATATCAAGAAATGCTAATAAACCATCAAAATAGTGATCAACATTTAAAAGACCAATTGGTTTAGTGTGCAGTTTCATGTTAAACCAAAATGTTAAATTGAACAAGCATTCTAATACTTCATATCCTCCTGGGATTATTATGAAAGCATCACAGTTATGCAACATGAGTGTCATGCGTTCATAAAATGATTTTGTTTGTACCTAATGTCCAATTGTTCTGCCATATACTTTTTTCAGATGAGTGAGAATGACACATACCGCGAGAACTTTGTTTGGTTGATTTGTTTCAATTTGAACAAGTGTTTGGTATGACTGGTGTGCTTGAGCAACCTCTCCAATTAATCCAGCATTTCCTCCTCCGTATACTAAACCGATCTTTCGATGAACTAGTACTCTTCCCAATTGGATAGTAGCAGTTATATGTGAAACAGTAGTACCCACGGTCGTTCCTCCAAACACTGCGATGTTTGTTAGATTTCTTATTGATGGACCTTCCATAGTAATGGCTTCAAAAGTGATTCTGTTACACTAAAAAGAAAAAAAACAAATAAAACAAATCAAGGAATAAACAAATAAAAAGAAAGTAGTTGTGATTGTGGCTCACATCTTCATCTAGTTTTACGTCCAGTAACGATTTCAAACACCTTCTATGAGTCAGAGATATGTTACTCATCCAGCTTTCTTAAAAACTGATAAACGGGATCGTTTAAATTCAGATACCGAAGACTGTACCGGAGTTGTTCAATTTTAAATTGTTTCCATAACTCGAGAATTTCCATTTGAACGTATCCACTAGAATGTGAATCAAGAGTTAGTTTGATATCATCTAATGACTCTTTACTCTTTACTCAGTCCCAGTGAACGACAACTGGCATCACAATTCTATCTAGCACATTTATAACAGACTCTCATTCTTTTACCTCTCCGTTTCTTTGCATAACTAATCTTTCCCAACCCAGGTGGACGTTTGGGAAAACCTGGATGTTCACTACTAATTCGGACCATGAAGGAAAAGGTCCCATGAAATCAATGCCCCATACATAAAAAAGTTCACAAACTAATATAGTTTTCAAAGGCATTTCATCTCTCTTGGATATATTACCAACTCTTTGACATTCATTGCAAGATTTAACAAAATAATATGCATCTTTGTTAAGAGTAAGCTAATAAAATCCACTTTCAAGAATTTTTTTGACAGTTCTTTTTGGTCCAAAATGACCTCCACATTCAAAAGTATGACAAAAATTCAATATGGATTGAATTTCATTATTTGGAACACATATGCGTATGACATTGTCTGCGCAGCTTTTGAATAGGTAGGGATCATCCCAAATGTAGTGTTTTGAGTCATTTCTAATTTTATCCTTCTGAGCCTTAGATAGATTATTTGGAAATACTTTGGTAACAATATAATTAACCATATCAGCATACCAAGGTATAATTCCATGTAATGCATAAAGATGCTCGTCAGGAAATAAATCAGAGATAGGAGATACTTCCCTGTCATATGTCAATCGACTCAAATGATCAGCAACAAGATTCTCTGCTCCCTTCTTATCTCGGATTTCAAGGTCAAATTTCTGGAGTAAGAGAATCTATCTAAGTAGTCTTAGTTTAGATGCATACTATATCACATGAGGAACTTTATCTATTTTCTGAACTAGAACAGTTCCAACTGCTTTGTCACTAGCATCACACATTATTTCAAAAGGAAAATTCCAATTAGGGGGTGGAATGATAGGTGATGAAATCAATTTCTCTTTCAACAGTTTAAATGCATGTTTACAACCTTCATCAAAATTGAATTTATGTTCTTTTTGTAATAGCTTGCACAAAGGTTGAACAGTTTTAGAGAAATTTTTAATAAACCTTCTATAGAATCCAACATGGCCTAAGAAAGATCTTACTTCTCTTACCGTAGAAGGATAAGGAATAGATTTAATCACATCAATCTTGGCTTTGTCAACAGCCAGTCCTTTTGGTGAAACTACGTGTTTTAAAACAATTCTGAAAAACCTAAGAGGGGGGGGGGGGTGAATTAGGTTTTTATCCGATTTCTCAACCTAATTCAATAAAACACCTTTTTGACAATAAATATCAAGCACTTGGTGTGCTAGTTGTGTGAGAAATAATGTGTTCAAATAAAATGTAGAAATTAGAGCAATGAACACAATGATTTATAGTGGTTTGGTTTATCCAACAAAACCTAATCCACTACCTTGAGTTACCTACTCAAGGATTTATCAAATCCTTTCACTAATCAAATAAATGAGATTACAAAAGAGAGTCACCCAATTCACCTTAGGGTTTTACAAATAACCTCTCAAACCAATCAAGGCCCACTCAACTCTTGAGGTTTACAACACAACCTTGATTATACAATAATCTCACAACTCTCCTTAGTGAATCCTAACAATACAATTCAATTCAAGGTTTACCCAAAGGTTTTACAAACAAACCTTGAATACAAAACAACCTAAACAAGGCTCACCCTAACACTTAGGGTTTTATGCTACTTGCAATCTTGATACAATTACAATCAATAATAAGAGATAGAGAGTTTGATAGATATCACCTTAATGTGAAGATATATCAATTTGAATCACAATCACCTCTTTGAGTAATGACTTGTCAAGATTGCTCAAAATTCACCTTTGAATGTAAAAACCCTTTTTGAATGATTTTAACAAGATTGATGTTTAGAAAGGGTTTTGGAATGTTTCTAAGATGTTATAAGATCAAGATATACAATATTTGTGCTCAAAAATCTTCTTAGAAAGAATTTCAAAGGTTTTGGTATTTAAAGGTTTGTTCCCAACGGTAAAAAATGAAGCTGTTGGAAACCCACTCAAGAAGTGCGGTCGACTGGATATCAGACTGGTCGTCCGCACCATTATCCCAAACTCACTGGACAACCACCGGATGATGATTTTTCATCTTCCGGTCGACCGGACTTCACCTGCAGTCGACCTCATGGTCGTCCACAGGTTGACAGATGAACAAATTTGACAGCACATGCATCCACAAGATAAACTAACTTATGCACGATACCTGGACCACTTTAGGTCGACTGAAACATGTTCATTTGTGTATCAACAATACTCTAACACACAAATGATGATTTCAATCAACCATATAAGTTATGGTATCAATCCAACAAAAGTTTATGAACCATTTAAGTTTTGAAATCACGATGCATGGTTTTCGAAATACCAAAACATATTTTAACATATTAAAAGCATTTTAAAATAACGTTTTAAGTTCATAGAGCAACCTTTAGAAACCATTACTCAATTAGAGGTAGAACTAGAGATATCAAAATATATAACTCTAAAACTATACCTCTAGTTCCTATCTAATCCAATAAAAGCTTGTCTTCAAATCTTGATAGTCTTGATTTGTAAACTTCCTTGAAAACTTGAAATCTTGTTCTTGCATGGATTAAATCATGGATCCAAAAACTCTATCACTTGTACAAATAAGACATTAGTCCTCATCAATGTTTGTCATTAATCAAAATTAAGACATTAAAAGCTTTAGGGCTTTCAATCTCCCCCTTTTTGATGATGACAAATATTGATGTAATGTGATAGGTAAAACAATTAAGTGCAAGGATTCAAAGTAAGGAAGAGTTTATAGAATATGTATGAAACATTGTAAAATGCTCCCCCTTACAATATGCTAGGTATTTGTAAGATATCACATATAACATATAGCCATTTAGTTTGGTGATATCAAGAAATGTAACATTTTTCGAACAAGGATTGGATCTCAAAAAGACAGAAATCATTGTAAATATATGAGATCACTTCCTAGCTTATATAGGCTTAAAAAAGCCTATTCTTCCACCAATCTCTGTATCCTCCTTCCTACCAGAATTAAAAACATTTATAATACAATTATAAAGCTCCCCCTATAAAATATGCATGAGTTTTGTAAAAATTTGACAGAGTTTCCTTTGTAACTCTTATAAAATCCAATATCACAATACACACTCAACAATGCAAAAGAGATGAGATATATCACATAAAATCACACAAATGGCCAACCCGGCGATCAACACACAATTCCCATTCTCCTTCATTCTCAATATCTCAAATACTTAGAAATACATAAATTTTAAACCAATGATAGCCATACTTAACCTTTTAAAATTATTTCCTCTTCTTCTTGGTTTTGATGAATGTGATCGTCAAGTGCAATTCAAATACTTCAAGTTTCTCAAATTCTCCCCTTTTGTCATTTCGTCTCTTTTGTACCTATTCTTGATTTTCCTCAAAAATGATTGAATTTCAAGTATCTTTCTTTAGATGGTTTCTCCTATTTGCATTGAATTCCCTTTTGTTGTAAGTGTTCTTGATTTTCATCTTCCTGCAAAATGTTAGTTTCCAAAAGAACACAACACAAATATAACTCCTAAACATTGCTATCAACACTTAGTTTTTCTCCCCCTTTGTCATCATTCAAAAAGAATGTGTATGAAGGATTATAATAATGTCAAAAGCATATAATAAAATCTCTCAATTTTCCAAGGAGTCATCATGGGGAATAATCAAACCAACAAACTACATTACTTAAAATTTTACTACATGAAGAGATCATAATGTAGCAGAAAACATATGAAAATTGTGCATTATAGATATAAAAAGAAAATGAAAGGTATAAAGATGATCCTCAAGTAGCCAAAACTAGAGTCCGAAGCTTAGGGAGCATAGACCTTATGAATTAGTGGTCTCCGGAATGATAATAGTATTAACTGGTAGATCATCAATAGAAGTAGTCACTACAATAGTATCTTCTGAAATGATGGTAGAGGATATATTAGCAACAATAGATGGCTCAATACTACTTGATGACACAACAATAGGAGTAATAGGATTCTTTGTCATATATGTGGTCTTCTCATCAAAATGTGAAGTGTGAACTCCATATAATGCCTCAAGATGAGTAGATATATTGTCAACCTTGTGATGAAGAAACTTTACTCTTGATTTCAAGTTGAACAACTTCTTCAAACACATCTTGAATTTTAGTATTAAACTTCTTAAGGATAATATCCATCTTGTTTGAAAGATGCTCCAAATCATTCCATAAGGAATCTCAGTTTCTTTCTAATAGAAGTACCCAAATGAGTTTCTTTTTCCTCTTCCATTGATGTCTTCCCTGTCCTTATTCTTTATCGTGGAAATATCAAGTGGTATATTGACGAAGCCTGTCGTACGACTCTCAAATTTAAACCTAACAATTCCTATGTAGATAGGGAAAGTAGGGATCGAATCCATAGAGATTTTTCAACTCTTAAATTAAAATAGTTAATCGAAAAAGGTTTTAGGGGTTTTTTGGAATTTTGAGAATAATGTAATGACAACAATTAAAATAAATATTTTTGAGGTTTTGGATTTTGTAAAAAGAATTAACAACGAAATTTGGAATACAAATGATATAAAAAGCATTAGCAATGAACTAGTATCAAGTCATATTTTTTATGGGATTAATCATAGATAAATACATTATTAAATAGTTTGTTTTAGAATCCCGATCAGCTCAGACAGATTCCTATCCTTACAAAATAGATTAATCTCGATCAGCTCAGACAGATTAATATCTAATTTAATTTATTTAAACACCACTACCAACCAGCGTGTATAGGATACTCAATCAAATTGCATTAAACAAATAAGGCATCACCAACATTAAATTGTATATAACAATCAGCTTAATTATATACAATTTAAATTATATAATTTCGCTACTAATTTAATTCAGCCAAGAGCTGCAACTCAATTAAACTAGTAGATGCTACTTGAATTATTAATACAAGATTAATAATCCTAGCTATATAATCACATTCATTAACTAGATTGTCAATCCAATTAATTCACACAATTATATTTGTTAAAACAGGAATTATATAAATACTTAATTAATATATATATATATATATAAGTATATTAAATAAATACACACACATATTGATTGAACCATAATTAGATTGGTTTTTAGAAGCTTAATGTGTTGTTTATTGAGATAAAATCTACCTAATTGTGTGTTTAAGTGCTTAAATTGGTTATTTACACTTTTATCTTTGTTTGCAGGTATTTTGAAGGTATTTTAACATGTTTAGAAGGCATTAGAGGAAGATAGGAGGCTTAAGAAGTTGTTTTGCAAGTAAAATGGAGTGGTTGCGCCTCAGAAACCAATTGGACGCGCACTTGAAGAAGTGGACGCGTCACTATTCATCTACGCGTCCATTCTCAGTAGTTTTGGAGCCTCATGCGTCCATTTGGACGTTTCTGACTGTCACGCGCGTGCACTTTTGACAGCATGTACGTCCACTCTCCGAATTGAAGATTTTGGGCAGTTTTTTAGTAGTTTTGTTTGAAGGTATTTTAATATGTTTAGAAGGCATTGGAGGAAGATAGGAGGCTAAAGAAGTTGTTTTGCAAGCAAAATGGAGTGGAGAAACCAATTGGAAGCGCACTTGAAGAAGTGGACGCGTCACTATTCATCCACGCATCCATTCTCAGTAGTTTTGGAGCCTAACGCGCCCACTTGGACGTTTCTGACTGTCTTGCGCGTCCACTCTCTGAATTGAAGATTTTGGGCAGTTTTTTAGTAGTTTTGAATTAGGACTCTTATGTAACTAACCCTAGGACCTTTTCTAACTATTTATAGGGGTTTATTAGCTTAGTTTTTGGGGGGAAGCACCTTAGATACTTTGTCCCCGAGCATTGTAGGAGATCAAAGGTGGGAGCTTCTCGGGAAATTGGATTTCCGACTAATGAGTTTCTCTCTTTCCCTTAATCTTTCTATGATGTTTTCTTTTATGGATTGTGAGTAGTTTTCTTTAGTTGGCAAGGACATGTATTAGGTTTATGTTATTCGAGAATATGAGATTTATGTTTTGTTATTAAAAATCCGATCTTTTCAAAGAAATCATTATTTATATTTGGGTATTTGAACAATTCTTGGTTTTTTATTCTATCAATTGTGTTATTTCAATTATTATTGGTCATCTTAATTGTTTTACATCAACACAAATTAAATAAAATTAATCGCCGATTAAAATCATGCAATTCGTTTCAAACAACTCCCTATCAATTAATCAAACACAGATTTAAATTAATCAATAGTTATTAATTTTGGTTACCGAAAACCAATTATGCATAACCCTAGTTAATCAAACTATTGTCCTCGAGCTGAATAACTTAATTGACTATTTTATGCGAGCGATTCGGTAATTTAGTTTAATTAGGTTAAAGTTAATTTACCGTGCTTCTCGGGAATTAACCTAAATTTACAAGAATCGGAATTTGCTGCTCTACGCGGAATTCTAAGTCACTACTCAAATAGATTATTATC
Organism: Apocynum venetum; assembly: GCA_019593545.1. Classification (NCBI taxonomy): domain Eukaryota; kingdom Viridiplantae; phylum Streptophyta; class Magnoliopsida; order Gentianales; family Apocynaceae; genus Apocynum; species Apocynum venetum. Next base: position 26,771 of record SRSM01000420.1, read on the forward strand.
AATGATTAGTTCCAAATAAATAAAACCGAAATACAAAATCCTTACTAACGTTTTTCTACCCATAGACTTTTAATTGATTTGTGAGTGAATTTATTTAAAGTTTTAGTCTTTTAGATAAAAATTGAATCTTTTCCTCCAAATCTCGATTAGTTTACTTTATCTTAAATTTTACAAGTTCCTGTGGGTTCGACCCTTACTTGCCCTAACTGCATAAGTTAGTTAAAGTTCGGAATTTAATTTGATAGCGCAACGACAGGCTCGTCAAATTTTTGCGCCGCTGTCGGGGAACTTGTTTAAAATTTTGAGATTAAGTTTTCTAATCTTTTTCTTTGTTTTTGTTTTTCAGGTTTCTCTCTCTAGTGACAAATTTAGAAGCTTAAATCTTCGATATTCCTCTTTCTACGTTGTTAATTTATTTCTTTATTTGGTTTTGATTTTTGTATGTATTCCTCTTATTCTCAATATGATGAGTCCAGGATGGATGTTGTAGATTATCAATCTTTGCAGAACAAAATAGATAATCTTACTTCTTTGGTAATGGGCTATATTATTGGAAGAGAGAATGCTAGACCCTTTGAGTGTTCTAATGGATTTAGTGGTTATTCATATTCACATTCTCATAGGTCTAACCCACATAATTCTATACCTTATCACATAGGAATGCCTTGTTCTCAATCTAGGTGGGATGAATTTGGAAATAGCTATCCTAATTATATCTATGAGCCTAGTTATCACTATATGCTTAAGTATGATAACTTTCCTAGGAATGACTATACTCCTAATTATTATCTTCCAGATTCCCTTCCTATCTCTCAAGATCAATCTCGCAGCATGTCTCTTGAAGAAGTTATCAAGTCCATAGCCTCTAATACTCTTAATTTTCAACAAGAGACCAAATTAAAAATCCAAAATCTCGAGAGTCAATTAGGTCAACTGGCTTCCGAGTTTAGTGAAATTAAGGACCAACTTACTCATGATGCTTCATTCTATTTGTTAAGTCCTAGTGAGGATGAGTCTAATGTTGATCTTAGTAAAGCTGAAAAATTAGAGAATGGGCATATTTTTCATAATAAGGTAGTTCCTAGCATTCCTGAGTTTGAAGAATCTCCTATTTCCATTGATAACCCACAATCTCCTTCTTTTGTCATCCAATGTGAGTTTGAGGAATCAAATATTCAAACCATAGAAAAGCCTAACAATGTAGAAGTTGAAACCAATCCTAGTGTCTTACATTCTTCTTTGTGTCATGATGTGTGTAATATTAAATATATTGATTTTGTCATGCCACATAATTTTGATGGGTTGAGTTGTACTAACTTGTTAAATTTTTATTTGACTTCTACTAATTGTTTGTTTGAGGAATTCATGGTAGGTACTCTATATGAAATACATAAATTTTGGAAGCATGGAGTCATAAAGCTTAAAGAAGTAAAAATGGATGCTCCTCTATTCCATGGAAGACATTGGATAATTTGGCTCTGGAGGTCGAGCCAAAGACCTTAAACAAAGACGCTTTTTGGGAGGCAACCCAAATGAATATCCTTTTATTTTCTTCTCTATTTTGTTTTTATTATTTAGGTGTTTTCTATTATTTTGTTTACAGGTATAGGAAAGGTCTAACATTAATCAAGAGTCCAACCAATGTGGAAATAACATATTACAGGAACTACTGAGAGTGGACGCGCCATTCCCCTCTCACGTGTCCAAGTGGACGCGTCAAGCTACTTCACACGGCCACCTCTGGGAAGAACTACTGAGAGTGGACGCGTCCTTGTCTTCTCACGCGTCCCTGACTTGAAGAACAAACTATGCACTTCGAGCTTCCCTTCCTAGATTTTCCCTCTGGTGACATCCTTCTTTTTCTCTACTTGTTCTTGGATTTGTTTGTTTGTTTTTTTTTTTCTTGTCTTGATTATGTTATGACATTGAGGACAATGTCTCGTTCCAGTGTGGGGGCATCTTGTTTTTAATGTTTGTGTTTTTCTGTTTTCGTTTATTGTTATTATTGTTTATTGACTGTTATGTTAAAAAAAAAAGTTTTGTTTTTATGCATGTTTGTGTGTTTGTTATGCCTATGATGAAACTTATACAAGTGTATGTTAATTGATAGAATTTCAATATTATTTGTGCTTTAAAATTCTCTATTTATTATGAGGAATCTTGATACTCTACTAGTTTTTGTGAAACGTCAAAATTGTCATTTATGGATAATTTGTGGTAGTTGATTTGAATTGACATGGCTTATTTTTAGTAAAAAATCTTGATTTTTGAAAATACTTTTGACAAGTTTGAATGAGATTGAGTTTACTTTTGACTTAGATACATGCATGGTCAATTTTATACACTCTATAACTTGTTTTCTCACACTCTTGAGGCGAAATATGATTGAATTTGGTTGACTTGGGGATGACATAAGGCCTTCTTTGGACGTTTAAGTCTTTCTTGAGCCACCTTTTCTATATTATACCCTCGATCCTATTTTTGAGCTTTAATGTTGTGATGGATGAATCCATTATTATCTTTCTTTGTAAGCCTTTGAGAATAATGTTTAAAAACTTTACATGTTATAATTGTCAAGAGATTTCTTTGAAATATCTGTAGATTGACACTTGTGAAGTTATTGTTATATTAAAAAGGTGTTGAAAAGGTTTTGCAAAGTTGTGTTGAGGGTTGATGAAACGTATCTTGGAATTTTAAAGAGAAAAGGAGTTTGCTTATCTAATAGAGAAAAGAGAGCAAAAGTGCAAAAGAAAGAGGGCATATGATGAAAAAAAGTGAAGTTCTATGAAAAGTTTAAAGAAGAAAAAAAAAAGAGCACTTGAGAAAAAAAAAGAAAGAGAAAAAAAGTTCCAAGATTGTCCAAAGTATATGAGTTGGTTGATATGATTGAATGTAAATAAGGAGAGAAGTGTCAATTGAAGAACTTTGGCTTCAAATTATTTTATCCTTTTGTGTAATTCTCTTGACTACTTTGTTTTCCTTACCTTTCTTTGTTAACCAACACTCAAGCCTAACGTTACGTGCCTCAAGTCCAATTTGACTCAAGTCGACTTTATTTTTTTTCCATTAGTGGAGAGATGCGTGAGATAACAAGCCTATTAGTGTGGACATTACTTTTCATATGACTATGATGTGTTTGAGTTGATTGTGGCTTGATTGAATTTGTTCTTGTTATATGTGTACGATTTTTCATTTAAAATGGATTTTGATTGGTTTTTCAAAGTTGTTGGCCATGTTAAGGATAGTTGACTGTTACAATGAGTCTATAAGTGATGATCTATCACAAATGCACGATTTATTTTAAAAAAGTAGAGTTGATGGATGACTTTGAAGATTATTGGAGAGAATTTGGTGCAAATGAATTGAGGTTCTTGAGATTATTTGACTTGTTTTCTGAGACATTTAAATATTGACTTTCTATCTTTGTGTTGTTATTTTGCTTGAGGACAAGCAAAGGCTTAGTGCGGGGGAATTTGATTGAACCATAATTAGATTGGTTTTTAGAAGCTTAATGTGTTGTTTATTAAGATAAAATCTACCTAATTGTGTGTTTATGTGCTTAAATTGGTTCTTTACACTTTTATCTTTGTTTGCAGGTATTTTAAATGTATTTTAACATGTTTAGAAGGCATTGGAGGAAGATAGGAGGCTTAAGAAGTTGTTTTGCAAGCAAAATGGAGTGGACACGCCTCAGAAACCAATTGGACGCGCACTTGAAGAAGTGGACGCGTCACTATTCATCCACGCGTCCATTCTCAGTAGTTTTGGAGCCTCACGCATCCACTTGGACGTTTCTGACTGTCTCGCGCGTCCACTTTTGACAGCACGCGCGTCCACTCTCCGAATTGAAGATTTTGGGCAGTTTTTTAGTAGTTTTGAATTAGGACTCTTATGTAACTAACCCTAGGACCTTTTCTAACTATTTATAGGGTTTATTAGCTTAGTTTTTGGGGGGAAGCACCTTAGATACTTTATCCTCGAGAATTGTAGGAGATCAAGGGTGGGAACTTCTCGGGAAATTGAATTTCCGACTAATGAGTTTCTCTCTTTCCCTTAATCTTTCTATGATGTTTTCTTTTATGGATTGTGAGTAGTTTTCTTTAGTTGGCAAGGACATGTATTAGGTTTATGTTATTCGAGAATATGATATTTATGTTTTGTTATTAAAAACCCGATCTTTTCAAAGGAATCATTATTTATATTTGGGTATTTGAACAATTATTGATTTTATTCTATCAATTGTGTTATTTCAATTATTATTGGCCATCTTAATTGTTTTACATGGTTGATTAACTAGGGTTATGCATAATCGGTTTTCGGTAACCAAAAGTAGTAACTATTGATTAATTTAAATCTGTGTTTGATTAATTGATAGGGAATTGTTTGAAACGAATTGTATGATTTTAATCGGCCATTAATTTTATGTAATTTGTGTTGATGTTGTCCTCGAGCTGAATAACATAATTGACTATTTTATGTGAGCGATTTGGTAATTTAGTTTAATTAGGTTAAAGTTAATTACCGTGTTTCTCGGGAATTAACCTAAATTTACAAGAATCGGAATTTGCTGCGCTACGCAGAATTCTAAGTCACTACTCAAATAGGTTATTATCTATGATTAGTTCCGAATAAATAAAACCGAAATACAAAATCCTTACTAACGTTTTTCTACCCATTGATTTTGAAAGCCCTAAAGCTTTTAATGTCTTAATTTTGATTAATGACAAACATTGATGATGACTAATGTCTTATTTGTACAAGTGATAGAGTTTTTTTGGATTCATGATTTAATCCATGCAACAACAAGGTTTCAAGTCTTCAAGGAAGTATACAAGTCAAGACTATCAAGATTTGAAGACAAGCTTTTATTGGATTAGATAGGAAATAGAGGTATAGTTTAGAGTTATATATTTTGATATCTCTAGTTTTACCTCTAATTGAGTAATGATTTCTAAATGTTGCTCTATGAACTTAAAACGTTATTTCAAAATGTTTTTAATATGTTAAAATATGTTTTGGTATTTCGAAAACCATGCATCGTGATTTCAAAACTTAAATGGTTCATAAACTCTTGTTGGATTGATACCATAACTTATATGGTTGATTGAAATCATCATTTGTGTATTAGATTATTGTTGATACACAAATGAACATGTTTCAGTCGACCTAAAGTGGTCCAGGTATCGTGCATAAGTTGTTTATCTTGTGGATGCATGTGCTGTCAAATTTGTTCATCTGCCAACCTGTGGATGACCATAAGGTCGACCGCAAGTTAGTTTATTTTGTGGATGTATGTGCTGTCAAATTTGTTCATCTGCCAACTTGTGGACGACCATGAGGTCGACTGCAAGTGAAGTCCGATTGACCGGAAGATGAAAAATCATCATCCGCTGGTTGTTCAGTGAGCTTGCGGATGATGGTGCAAACGACCAGTTTGATATGCGGTCGACCGCACTTCCTGAGTGGGTTTCCAACAGCTTCATTTTTGACCGTTGGGAACAAACCTTTAAATACCAAAACCTTTGGAATTCTTTCTAAGAATATTTTTTGAGCAAAAACATTGTATATCTTGATCCCATAACATCTTAGAAATATTCCAAAACCCTTTCAAAACATCAATCTTGTTAAAATCAATCAAGAAGGGTTTTTACATTCAAAGGTGAATTTTGAGCAATCTTGACAAGCCATTACTCAAAGAGGTGATTGTGATTCAAATTGATATATCTTCACATTAAGGTGATATCTATCAAACTCTCTATCTTTTATTATTGATTGTAATTGTATCAAGGTTGCAAGTAGCATAAAACCCTAAGTGTTAGAGTGAGCCTTGTTTAGGTTGTTTTGTATTCAAGGTTTGTTTGTAAAACCTTTGGGTGAACCTTGAATTTAATTGTATTGTTAGGATTCACTAAGGAGAGTGGTGAGATTATTGTATAATCAAGGTTGTGTTGTAAAACTCAAGGGTTGAGTGAGCCTTGATTGGTTTGAGAGGTTATTTGTAAAACCCTAAGGTGAATTGGGTGACCCTCTTTTGTAATCTCATTTATTTGATTAGTGAAGGGATTTGATAAATCCTTGAGTAGGTAACTCAAGGTAGTGGATTAGGTTTTGTTGGATAAACCGAACCACTATAAATCATTGTGTTCATTGCTCTAATTTCTGCATTTTACTTGAACACATTATTTCTCACACAACTAGCACCAAGTGTTTGATATTTGTTGTCAAAGAGGTGTTTTATTGAATTAGGTTTAAAAATCGGATAAAAACCTAATTAACCCCCCTCTTAGGTTTTTCAATTGGTATCAGAGCAGGTCTTCTTGTTTGAAGTTTAATCACCTAGAAGTAAAGATCTTATGGCTCATATAGACAACAATATCATAAGTGAGGGTTACTCTACTAGTAGACCACCTTTGTTGAATGGCTATAACTACACTTTATGGAAAGATAGAATTCATATTTATATTTCCTCCATTGATTTTGATTTATGGAATATTGTTATAAATGGTCCTTATGTTCCCTCTAAGATTATAAAGGGAAGAAGTGTTGAAAAAACTCTTAATAAGGTTGATGAAGAGGATAAAAAGAAAATGACTTCAAACTTTATTGCTATGAATATTCTTTGTTGTGCTCTTGATTTAGATGAATACAATAGAGTAAGTGGTTGTAGTTCCGCATATGAAATGTGGATATTACTTAAAGTTGCACATAAAGGATTGACATGCACATCAAATCAAGAAGAAAGTGAAAATGAAGAAAACGATCAATCCGAGTTTGCAAACACTTGTCTTATGGCTCTTGAAGATGAAGTAAGTACTTCTATCTCACAAACTTTGCACATTAGTGAAAATGATTGCAATGATAATTGTGATATATTTGATCAAGATGAATTTGTTGCTAATCTCTATTATGAAATGAAGAAAGTCATCAAGAAGAATAAATTCTTGAAATGTCAAGTTGAAAATTTGTTATTGGAGAATGCTAAATTACTTGATGAAAATGCTTTATTGCTTTCTTCCAAAGTGACTCTTGATGAAAATATTATTGGTCTATGTGATAAGGTGAAATTTCTTGAAAATGCTAATAATGATCTTGTTATTAGAAACAAGAAATTGAATGACATGATGAGTGACTATGATGCTATGAAGTTGAGAATAGATGATTTAAGTGTTAGCTTACATAAACTCACATGTGGTAGAGATAATTTAAACAAATTACTTGGTGCTCAAAGATTCTCTAATGATAAGAGAGGTATTGGTTTTATTGATACACATGATGATGCCTTGCATACACACAAAAATATATCACACAAGAATATCTCACATGTGCATTATAAAGTACATCATACACATCACACACATACTCATATGTCATCAAGAATATGTTGTACCTATTGTGGTAAGTATGGCCATAAGGTAAATATATGTTATGCCAAGAAGAAAATCGAGAATGGTGCAAAAAGTATTTGGATTGTTAAAACAAATTTGACTAATTCTCATGGATCCAAAGTCACTTGGATACCAAAAGTTTCCTCTTCTTTGTAGGTAACTCAATATGTTGATCATGAAGGAGCAATACAACATGTCAAGAGAATTTGCTCAGTCCACATGATCAAATATGATATACTAAGGTACAATGTTCTTCATGAAGGTCATGAAGAAATTCATTCTTTTGAGATTGAATCTTTAGTAAAAATTTCTTGATTATGAATTATGTAAATTAGATCATAATGCTATATGTGGTTGAAAAGTGTTTTCAATACAAATATTTGATTAATTTTCTAATTAGTTTTTGTATTTTGTATATGCTCTTCATGCTAAATTATTTCCTTATGAAATATGTTAATTGCATATTGTGATAATTGAGTTGTCTTGTCATATTATTTGATATAATTCTCTTACAAATTTTTCTCACAAACACTGATTATCCTATAAATATCATGATATAAGTGGATTTTGTCTTTAAGTAAAGACTGGTAGTTCTGGTGAACTTGCGGACGACCCTTGAGAAGGTTCCGGTCGACCGCATGGAAAAATAGATCATCCACTAAGAGGACAGTAAGGTTGCGGACGATCCAAGGAAAAGTTTTGGTCGACCGCAAGCTCAAGAATGATCATCTGCAAGTGTGAAGAAATGAAAATATGTATGATATCTATTTTGATGATTTAGTTGAACAAAATGTTATATGCCTTTCTTTGAAAGTTGATGATGCATATCTTTGGCATTGTAAATTAGGACATGTTAGCATATATACTTTGCATATTTTTTCAAAACTTTAGTATGTTAGAGGTTTGCCTAACATTAATTTTGAGAAAGATCATATTTGTGATGCATGTAAACAAGTCAAAAGTTCTTTCAAATCAAAGAAAATATCTCTACTTCAAAACCTCTTGAACTTGTACATATGGATTTATTTGGTGCTATGAGAACCATGAGAATTGGTGGCAAACTATATGGCAAATTGAATCTTTCCCCCCAAATCTCGATTAGTTTACTTTATCTGAAATTTTACAAGTTCCTGTGGGTTTGACCCTTACTTGCCCTAACTGTATAAGTTAGTTAAAGTTCGAAATTTAATTTGATAGTGCAACGATACGATCGTCACATATATATAAAAAGAAAGATTGGATTTATATTAACTAAAGAAATTAGGCGGTTCAACCGGTCATTTAAATAAATTAAACTAAAAGTATTGAGGCTTGGTCTTCCATAAAAAAAAAGAATTAAAGACATAAAAATATATTAAACTAGTTAGGAGGCTCGGCCTTCCATAATACAGAAAATAAAAGACATAAAAGTAAATTAAACTAATAGGTGACTCGGCCATCCATTTCCGATATTTAAAGTGCATAAAACAAAATAAATAAAGACTAGGCGGGTAAACCAAAATTAAGTAAATCCAAATAGAAATTAAGTAAAAAAATAATTATCTCATAATCCCATTTATTAATAACTTAACACATATCTTTGCTAACAAAATAAAATTACTCACAATACATATTTAATAAATATAAGATGGAATTTATAAACATTAGAAAGAGAATTTGAAAGATAAACTCCCAAGAAATATTGAAATTATCCGGACATAATTTCTTTACTATATTATTACAAAAAACCTTGAAATATTATTCTAAAAAATCTGAAAAATATACTAATAAGAAGACAATAATAAAATAAATAAATTTCAAAAGAAATGGAGAAGATTGGAGCTAAATTGGTGTCTAAATCATGAAAATAAGCTCCCTATTTATTGCCAAAAAAATCAGGGGCAAAATGGTCATTTTGCACCCCAAAGTCTTGAAATTTTAGTTGGTGGCCTAATTTCCCCAACTTCGCCACATGTCACGTCCTCATTGATCCAAATTACGGCTTCTAGAATCGCCACTTGTCACCTTCTGATTGCGTCACTTGTCATCTTCTTATTGTGCCACGTGTCATCTTCTCATTACGCCACGTCATCGGATGACATATAAATATTTTTTAAAATTTTTTTTTAACTTCTCCAACATTTCTTCTTCTTCTTTTTATCTCCATAATGAACTAAAATACACTAAAAAACTTACAAACAAAGAAATAGAAGGGAAACATGAAATATATCCATTAAATAACATAATTAACCGATTTTCAAACAAAATATAGTCATTAAATAACATAAAAATCATTTAATTTATGAGTACATCAAATTCCCCCACACTATCCCTTTGCTTGCCTTAAGCAAAATATAAACACAAAATATACAAGTATAAATAACTTAAACAAGATTAATAAGGTAACAAAGTGTTATATAAATTTCAATACAACTTTCACAATTAACCCCTTTTTATTTTAAAAAAAACGATTGTGCTCGTGTGCTTGAATATCATTTACAAGTTTAACATTAACATTCAAAGTTAACAAAATGTGACCGTGAAAAACATAAAACCCTGGATAATTTTTTTTATTTTTAAACATTATATCAATAGAATGAAAGGATAATAACAAAGTCACTATGTAAATAAATATACATTCTTAGTTTTTTCTCAACACAACTTATAAACCTGTAAACTCACATACTCTCCACTAATGATGAAAAATTTTGGTCGATCTAGGTTAAATAGGACTTTTAAGCTTGTAATGTTAAGCTCGGGATTTGACTACAAACGAAGGATAGGAATATACAAAATATATCAAGAGTTTAAATTGAGAATGAATTACCACCTCTTGACGAAAACCTTAGCCATGATATCTTTCATTTTTTTTTCTTTTTTTTCTCTTCTTTTTCTCTTTTTTTTTTCTTGAAGAGATCAAATAAATGAGCTTTATACCTTTCGATTTTTTTTTGACAATATCTCATAATCTTTTATCAACAGTGTTCATAACATTTCGATACAGATTAACACATGTTTAATACATTCTCAACAAAGTATCTAGATAGAAAAGTAATAAACGAGGCTATTTATCAAAGAAATTAAATGGTAATGAAACCATTCATACATGTTGGCTCAAAGTAGGATCGAGGGATATATATAAGTATGGTTCGTTCAGAAAGGCTCAAACTATCAAAGAAGGCCTTATGTCATCCCCAAATCAACCAAGATCTTAATTAAATTTCGTCTCAAGCATGTGAAAGAACAAGTTCTAGTGTGTAAACATACATTATCATCAAATCACAATACTAATGTTTTTAACTTTGGGTTTTATGACATAAAAGATTTAGCCACATTAGTTAAATAAGAATGTTTTTTTGTCAAATTGTTAAGATATTCAATTGATTTTATGGAAATTTATTTTTTACAGAAAGGGGTACAATTATAAAAGGATTGAAAAATTTAACACAAAATTACCTAACATCTTAAAAAGTTATAATACATGCATGATTTATTCAACAAAATAAAAAATTATTAAAAACAATGTTTTTAAAGGTGTGGATCAAGAATCAAATGAGATTAATCACTTGACTCTTTACTCAAACCACCCCCACACACTTGGGAATTACATTGTCCTCAATGTAAAAAACACACAGTTTTAAAAAAAACAACATTATTCCACAACTTTTAATAAACAAAGAAAATAACACACATTTATTTAAAAAGAAAAACTTACAACCTTAACTCTAAATCCAATGAATATCTTTTTCGCTTGTTACCGGAAATTGACCAGTTAATTGGAGGTACTTCTAGATCTGTCTCTGATACAAAAGTTACTAATTCATCCAATAGCTCATTGGTTGTGGGTGCAGATACAATTGTGCTACTAGAGATAGAAGCTTATGTGTAACAACTATGTCAAGAAATGCTAACAAACCATATTGAAATTTTTCCTTGAAATATTTTTGTCATGGTAATATTTCATCTTTTCTTTTTGCAATCCAAGAATTAACATAGGCATCATTTCTAATCTCTTCTAATTCTTGAATTTGCAGTTTTCGATTAGATTGTGCATCATCAAGATTAAGATGACATTGTTTAATGGCCTAAAATGTCTTATGTTCTAATTCCACAGGTAGATGACAGACTTTACCATAAACCAACCTAAATGGTGAAAAACTAATAGGGGTTTTGAATGCAGTTCTATATGCTCAAAGAGCATCTCCCAATCTAAGGCTCCAGTCTTTCCTATTATAATTGACTACTTTAGCTAGAATAGACTTAATTTCCCTGTTAGAGATTTCAGCACGTCCATTTGTTTGAGGATAATAGGCAGTAGAAACTTAATGAGAAACATGATATTTTTTAAACAGAGTTTCTACTACCTTGTTGCATAAATGCGTACCTCTGTCACTGATGATGGCCTTTGGTATTCCAAATCTATGGAATATATTGTCCTTGATAAATGTCACAACTGCTTTAGAATCATTCGTTCGAGTGGCCTTAGCTTCAATCCATTTGGATACATAATCCACTGCAAGTAAGATGTAAGTATTTTGAAAAGATGAAGGAAAAGGTCCCATGAAATCAATGCCCCATACATCAAAAAGTTCACAAACTAATATAGTCTTCAAAGGCATTTCATCTTTCTTGGATATATTACCAACTCTTTAACATTCATTGCAAGATTTAACAAAGTAATATGCATCTTTGTCAAGAGTAGGCCAATAAAATCCACTTTCCAGAATTTTTCTGGCAATTCTTTTTGGTCCAAAATGACCTCCACATTCAAAAGTATGACAAAAATTTAATATGGATTGAATTTCATTATTTGGAACACATATGCGTATGACATTGTCTGGGCAGCTTTTGAATAGGTAGGGATCATCCCAAATGTAGTGTTTTGAGTCATTCCTAATTTTATCCTTTTGAGCCTTAGATAGATTATTTGGAAACACTTTGGTAACAATATAATTAACCATATCAGCATACCAAGGTATAATTCCATGCAATGCATAAAGATGCTCATCAGGAAATAAATCAAAGATAGGAGATACTTCCCCTTCATATGTGAGTCGACTCAAATGATCAGCAACAAGATTCTCTGCTCCTTTCTTATCTCGGATTTGAAGGTCAAATTCCTGGAGTAAGAGAATCCATCTGAGTAGTCTTGGTTTAGAATCCTTCTTCTTTAATAGGTACTTTAGAGCTGCATGATCTGAATAAACAATCACTTTTGTTCCCAACAGATAAGATCTAAATTTTCTAGAGCAAAAATAACAGAGTAGAGTTCCTTCTCAGTTGTGGTATAATTGCATTGGGCATCATCAAGTAATTTAGATGCATAATATATCACATGAGGAACTTTATCTATTTTCTGACCTAGAACAGCTCCAACCGCTTTGTCACTAGCGGGGTCAACTATTTTCACACATTATTTCAAAAGAAAAATTCCAATTAGGGGGTTAAATGATAAGTGATGAAATCAATTTCTCTTTCAACAGTTTAAATGCATATTTACAACCTTCATGAAAATTAAATTTATGTTCTTTTTGTAATAGTTTGTATAAATGTTGAACAATTTTAGAGAAATCCTTAATAAACCTTCTATAGAATCCAGCATGGCCTAAGAAAGATCTTACCTCTCTTACCGTAGAAGGAAAAGAAATAGATTTAATCACATCAATCTTGGCTTAGTCAACAGCCAGTCCTTTTGGTGAAACTGTGTGCCCTAAAACAATTCATTGTTCTACCATGAAATAACATTTTTCATAATTGAGAACAAGGTTAGTTTCAACACATCGTTTAAGCACAAGTTCCAAATTTTCTAAACAGGAATCAAATGAATTTCCGTAGACAGTAAAATCATCCATGAAAATTTCAATGATATTTGGGCCAAAATTAGAAAATAAGGACATCATGCATCTTTGAAAAGTAGCAGGTGCATTGCATAAACCAAAATGCATTCTTCTATAAGCATAAGTACCGAATGGGCCTGTAAAAGTAGTCTTACCCTGGTCTTCTGGGGCAATAGCAATATAAAAATAACCAGAATAACCATCAAGGAAACAATAATGAGAACGACCAGATAGACATTCTAACATTTGATCCATGAAAGGAAGGGGAAAATGGTCTTTCCTAGTTGATGCATTAAGTTTCCTGTAGTCTATACAGACTCTCCAACCATTTTGCACTCTAGTAGGAATTTTCTCACCTTCAAAATTTTCCACAATAGTTATTCAACTTTTCTTTGGAACAACATGTACAGGACTTACCCATTGTGAATCTGTGATGGGATAGATGACACCAGCATCAAGAAGTTTTAGAATTTCAGCTTTTACTACTTCCATCATAGGTGGGTTTAGTCTCCTTTGTGACTTTCTGGTTGGTTTAGCTCCATCTTCTAACAATATATGGTGCATATATGTTGATGGGCTAATATCTTTAATGTCGGCTAAAGTCCAGCCGATGGTAGTCTTGTTGTCCCAAAGCACGGAAACTAATCTATCTTTTTGGGAAGATAAGATATTATTAGCAATAATAACAGGTAAAGCATTACCTTCATTCAAATATGCATATTTCAAATGAGAAGGTAAAGCTTTAAGCTAAAGTGACGGTGGACAAACAACAGATGGTAAAATTTTATCATGTGCGCTAGGTAATGCAATTTTAGAATTACTAACAAGACAAACATATAAATCCTTGACAACTTGTTTGAGTTCATTGTCACATTCTACAGATAAAGTGTCAAGAACATTTTCATCTATGCTCAAGTTCATAATGGATTGCATCATTTCAGTGTAGCTCAAATAAAAAATATCTTAAATAAGTGGATCTATAATATCCAAAACAGAAACTGTAGAACATTCATCAGAAGGGTACTTCATGGCATCAAATATGTTAAAAGAAATTTTATCACCATCAAATTCCATTGATAAAGTACCTTAATTAACATCAATCTTAGTTCTAGCAATTTTTAGAAATGGTCTACCTAACAGAATAAGTGATTGTGATGAACAAGTATTTTGGATATCCTCAGTTTTCAAAATGTAAAAATCTGCAGGGAATACTAAGTCATTTACTTTAACCAATACATCTTCTATTACTCATTCTGGATAAGCCACAGACCTATCAGCTAACTGAATAATAATTCTAGTAGGGTTCATTGGTCCCAAATTTAAAGAGTTATAGATTATATAAGACATGACATTAATAGAGGCTCCTAAATCTAGCATACAACCTGAGATTACCTTATCACCAATTGTACAAAGGATAGCGAACATACCTGGATCTTTCTGCTTTGCAGGAAATTTCTGTTGGAGAACAGCAGACACACATTCCCCCACACTGATTCTCTCGTTACCTTTAAGCTTCTTCTTGTTGGTACAAAATTCTTTTAAGAACTTAGCATAACGAGGAATCTGTCTTGTTGCATCTAAAAGAGGAATGTTGACTTCAACTTTCTTGAAGATCTCCAGAACATCTTTTTCTTCCTCATCTTTCTTGTTCTTAGTTAACCTATTGGGGAAATGAGGACTTACCTTGGGAATAGAAGAAGAAGATTCTCCTATCTAAGGAACTTTGTCGAAAGATACTGGGCTTGAAATAGGTGCTTTCTCCGTGCCTTTATTTTCCTCTGGTCTCTTGGATTCTTCCAACACTTTACCACTTCTTAGTGTTACGACACTAGTATTCTCTCTGGAATTGAGTGGTTGTGATGGAAGTTTATTGAAAAGCTGTGTTTTCAATTGACCTAACTCAGAAGCCATTTGTCCTACATGATTCTCCAAGTTGTGAATGCTAGACTTTGTATCCTTTTGGAAGGACATGGTATCTCTCTGAAAAGATATAGAACTTGAGGAGGATTTTGGTGTTGATTAGGAACAAAACCTAGTGGGCTCATTGGTGGCCTAACCCCTTGGTTACTCCATCTAAAGTTGGGATGGTCTCTCCACCCTTCATTGTATGTGTTGGAGAATGGATTGTGTCTTCTCTGAGGTTGGTTATGAAAATTACCCATGGCATTGGCTTGTTCCTCTTGAAATAGTGTAGGACAAGAATCTGTAGGATGGTCATTGCCTAAACAAATTCCACATGCTTTTACCGGTGTATTGATTCTTTTCCCAACTAATTGACCAACTAAATTGGTAAGATGATCTAGTCTTTGCTCAATTTGTGTAGATGATGATGATGATGATGCATCTACTTCATTTACCTTTCTTACGGTATCATTCCTGGTGTTAAAAGATTGTGAATTAGCAGCCATGTTAGCTATTAATTCACGTGCAGCTTGTGGGGTTTTATCTGAAAGAGCACCACCACTAGCAACATCAATTGTCATCCTGTCATAAGAAATCAAACCCTCATAAAAATATTGAATTAATAATTGTTCAGGTATTTGATGATGAGGACAACTAGCACATAATTTTTTAAATCTTTCCCAATATTCATACAATGTTTCACCAGTTTGTTGTCTTATGCCACTTATGTCTTTTCGGACTGTTGCAGTTCTAGATGCAGGATAATATTTAGCTAGAAAAGCTCTTTGCATACCAGTCCAATCTTGAATAGATCCCGAAGGCAAATCATATAACCAATCTTTTGCACTATTTTGTAAGCTAAAGGGAAAATAACGCAGTTTAATCACTTCATCTCTTGTACCTTCTTGTTTCAAATTAGTGCAAATAACATGAAATTCCTTAATGTGCCTAATTGGATCTTCTCCAGGTAATCCATTAAATGTTGGCAAACATTGTATAAAACCAGTATGCATTTTAAAATTAGCATCAACTTGTGGAAAAATAATGCATAAAGGTTGTTCATCAAGAGTAGGAGCAGTGAGTTCTTTTAGAGATCTTTGATTCAAAGCCATATTAAAAAGATGAGCAGAAGAATATCACCAGAAATAAGTTGGTAAATAAGGAAGATAAGTGTCAATTGAAGAACTTTGGTTTCAAATTCTTTTATCCTTTTGTGTAATTCTCTTGACTACTTTGTTTACTTTACCTTTCTTTGTTAACCAACACCCAAGCCTAAAGTTACGTACTTCAAGTCCAATTTGACTCAAGTCGACTTTATTCTTTCCATTAGTAGAGAGATGTGTGAGATTTCAAACCTATGGTAGTGTGCATATTACTTATGGTATGACTATGATGTGTTTGAGTTGATTGTGGCTTGATTGAATTTATTTTTGTTATTTGTGAACGATTTTTAACTCTAAAATGGATTTTTATGGGTTTTTAAAGTTTTTCGGCCATGTCCCCGGCAACGGCGCCAAAATTTGACGAGCGTGTCGTTGCGCTATCAAATTAATACCAAACTCAACCAACTTATATAGTTAGGGCAAGTAAGGGTCGAACCCACAGAGACTTGTAAATTCTTTGATTAAGTAAACTAATCACGATTTTGGGGGGAAAAGATTTGGTTTTTATCTAAAAAGATTAAAACTTAAAAATAAGTAATTCACAAAATAACTAGAAATCAATGGATAAAAAGACGTTAGCAAGGACTTTGTATTTCGGTTTTATTTATTCGGGATTAATCATCGATAACAACTTATTTGAGTAATGACTTAGAATTCCGCGTAGCGCAGCAAATTCCAATTCCTGTAAAAATTAGGTTAATTCTCGAGAAGCACGGCAAATTAACTTTAACCTGATTAAACCAAATTACCGAATCGCTCGCATAAGATAGTCAATCAAGTTATTAAGCATAAGGATAACATCAACACAAATTACATAAAATTAATGGCCGATTAAAATCATGCAATTCGCTTCAAACAATTCCCTATTAAATAATCAAACACATATTTAAATTAATCAATAGTTACTACTTTTGGTTACCGAAAACCGATTCTGCTTAACCCTAGTTAATCAACTATGTAAAACAATTAAGATGGCCAATAATAATTGAAATAACACAATTGATAGAATAAAACCAAGAATTGTTCAAATACCTAAATAGAAATAATAATTCCTTAAAAAGATCGGGTTTTTAATAACAAAACATAAATCTCATGTTCCCAAATAAAGTAAACCTAATACATATCCTTGCCAACTTAAGAAAACTACTCACAAAGCATAAAGGAAAACATCATAAAAAGATAAAGGGAAAGAGAGAAACTCATTAGACGAGAATCTGATTTCCCGAGAAGCTCCAACCCTTCAACTTCTACAATGCTCGGGAAAAGAGAATCTAAAGTGCTTGACACCCCAAACTAAGCTATTAAGGCCTATAAATAGTTAGAAAAAAATCCTAGGGTTGTTTATACAAGAGTCTTAATTAGAAACTACTTAAAACGAGCTTAAAACTTAAATTCGAAAAGTGGACACCCGAGTCTTCAAAGTGGACGCCTGAGTAAATGAGACGCGTCCACTTGACTGTCAATCTTCTGAGGGTGGACGCGTGAAGTCTGGTGGACGCGTCCACTTTCTGGCCTTGCGCGTCCACTTCCCCTCTCTGCGCGTCCACTTCTTCTTTCTTCTAAATATCCATCTTCAAGTTTCCAATTTCTTCCAATTTCATTCCAACATCTTCTAAATCTTCTAAAGACCTGAAAACAAAAGTAATAGTGTAAAGAATCATTAAAATCACCAAAACACATAATTAGCTAGATTTAAACTCAATAAACACCATAATAAACAATAGAAAACCAAGCTAATTATGGTTCAATCAAATATCACCAGAAATAAGTTGGGTATCCGGTTGATTTTCTGTTTTGCCTTCTTCAAAATCCATAGCTTGTTCTTTGATCTCAACTGGTATTTTACTCTTTTGTTCTTCCCCGGTGATCTTATCACTTCTTAAGTGCATACAACAATGAACTTGTTGTCTGACGTCACCAAATGAATGAAATCTATATCTCAATATCACCAAAGGAATGAAATCTGTAACAACAATTAAACTTTTGGGGATTTTTTGGAATTTTGAGAATAATGTAATGACAACAATTAAAATAAATATTTTTGAGGTTTTGGATTTTGTAAAAAGAATTAAAAACGAAATTTGTAATACAAATGATATAAAAAGAATTAGTAAGGAACTAGTATCAAGTTATATTTTTCATGGGATTAACCATAGATAAATACATTATTAAATAGTTGGTTTTAGAATCACGATCAGCTCAGACAGATTCCTATCCTTACAAAATAGATTAATCTCGATCATCTCAGACAAATTAATATCTAATTTAATTTATTTAAACACCACTACCAACCAGCGTGTATAGGATGCTCAATCAAATTGCATTAAACAAATAAGGCATCACCAACATTAAATTGTATATAACAAACAACTTAATTATATACAATTTAAATTATATAATTCCGCTACTAATTTAATTAAGCCAAGAGTTGCAACTCAATTAAACTAGTAGATGTTACTTGAATTATTAATACAAGATTAATAATCCTAACTATATAATTACATTCATTAACTAGATTGTCAATCCAATTAATTCATACAATTATATTGGTTAAAACAGGAATTATATAAATACTTAATTAATATATATATATATAAGTATATTAAATAAATACACACACACATATATATATATAGAAAGAAAGATTGTATAATATATAATATATATTAACTAAAGAAATTAGACGGTTCAACCGGTCATTTAAATAAATTAAACTAAAAGTATGGAGGCTCGACCTTCCATTAAAAAAAAAGAATTAAAGACATAAAAATATATTAAACTAGTTAGGAGGCTCGGCCTTCCATAATACAGAAAATTAAAGATATAAAAGTAAATTAAACTAATAGGTGGCTCGGCCATCCATTTGCGATATTTAAAGTGAATAAAGCAAAATAAATAAAGACTAGGCGGGTAAACCGAAATTAAGTAAATCCGAATAGAAATTAAATACAAAGAAAATTATCTCATAATCCCATTTATTAATAACTTAACACGTATCTTTGCTAACAAAATAAAATTACTCACAATAAATATTTAATAAATATAAGGTGGAATTTATAAACATTAGAAAGAGAATTTGAAAGATAAACTTCCCGAAAATATTGAAATTATCCGGACAGAATTTCTTTACTATATTATTACAAAAAGCCTTGAAATATTATTCTAAAAAATCTGAAAAATATACTAATATGAAGACAATAATAAAATAAATAAATTTCAAAAGAAATGGAGAAGATTGGAGCTAAATTGGTGTCTAAATCATAAAAATAAGCTCCCTATTTATAGCCACAAAAATCAAGGGCAAAATGGTCATTTTGCACCCCAAAGTCTTAAAATTTTAGTTGGTGGCCTAATTTCCCCAACTTCGCCACATGTCGCGTCCTCATTGATCCAAATTGCGGCTTCTAGAAGCGCCACTTATCACCTTCTGATTGCGCCACTTGTCATCTTCTTATTGCGCCACGTGTCATCTTCTCGTTGTGCCACGTCATCGGATGACATAGAAATATTTTTTTTAATTTTTTTTTTAACTTCTCCAACATTTCTTCTTCTTCTTTTTATCTCCATAATGAACTAAAATACACTAAAAAACTTACAAACAAAGAAATAGAAGGGAAACGTGAAATATATCCATTAAATAACATAATTAACCGATTTTCAAACAAAATATAGTTATTAAATAACATAGAAATCAGTTAATTTATGAGTACATCATATATTTTCTACTTCCTCTAGTTGATCAACTTTTCTCTTTATACTCTTGATGTCTCAGCTTCTTCTTGACCAATTTCTTTCTCATGAATGCCCCTTTTAAATAATAATGAGTACATTTTCACCCATCAATCTTGCGATTTCGGTAATGGCTTGGAGTAAATCTTCTTGAGATATTTTCTTTTTTAACTCCCAATCATCATTGAAACATAAGTCATGCATTCTCTTGTATGCAACAAAATCACGTTTATGAAGATATCTCATGTCAACAACCTCAAGTAAAGATATTTCAAAATGTTTGAACACTCTTTAAAGCAATCTTCCATAAAGTAGGCTCTTTGCTATTTTCTTAGCCTTCTTAACAAAGAACGATATTCATAAGATAACCAAGATCTACTCGTTTTCCTTTGAACATAATTAGCATAATAAACATATGAAAATGAGTAATAGATGTCATATGTCATATGACCATCTATGATTACAAATATAGTGGTGCACATATGACAAAGTATATTATTTTTAAGACTAAAAACAATAGATTCCCTTTTTGCAAGATTCACAAAGGACTATTCATTTGTAAAGGCATCTTCAAAATCTTGAATGGAGAATGCATAATAATAGCAAACTTGGTGAGTATAAAAAAAAATGTAATCTCATCAACAAGAGCACTCAAAATATCACCCAAGTTATAGTGATTGAAATTTAAATCAATACCATATACTTTAGACACATAATATACAACTTGATATTCTTCAAGAATATTTTTCTCTAGATTAGCATAGCATTGAAGCATATAGTCATAGTACATAGGCTTATCATGTACAATAATATCATATCATCCTTCATTAGCAAAATACTTCGAGATATTTTCAAAAATGAAACTTACTGGAATATATGGTACTTTCAAGAATCACATTTCAAAGCTCGAGATAGTCATAGAATCAAATTTACTTCTCCTTACTTGTGAATAAAGAAGTAGTGTTGCTCTTCTTCTTCTTTGGTACCATTTAAAATTTGGTTGAACCACTTTTTGATCCAATATGCTTATCCCTTGTTATTTCTTCTTTCGGATGATAGAATCAGTTTGTGCGGTCGACCGAACAATTTGATTGTGGTCGTCTGCAAGTTCTCTGCCTACTATGCGATCGATGAGTAGTAATC
The DNA here is from genome assembly GCA_019593545.1 of Apocynum venetum. Taxonomy (NCBI): domain Eukaryota; kingdom Viridiplantae; phylum Streptophyta; class Magnoliopsida; order Gentianales; family Apocynaceae; genus Apocynum; species Apocynum venetum. The sequence goes on from SRSM01000420.1 coordinate 47,909, forward strand.
TGTGGTCGACCGGAAATTTGATATTGATCGTCCGCAAGTCATCTGTCTACTTTGCGGTCAATGGCTTGTACCATCCGGTCGACCGAAGATTTTCTCGAGGTCTTCCGCAAATCTACTGGTCATTCTTCAGACGATACTCCCGAAAGATGCGGTCGACCGCACCTTCTTAGGTGTCATTTGAAATTTCTTCTAGCAATTTATATCAACCAAGAATCGTTGTTTTGATAATTAAAAGAGCTATACAATGACAAACTCATTAGCAATAGTATATAAACACTCAATAGCTTTCTAAAATAGAACATTTTCTCGGCCAAAGGATAAACACATCAATTTTAATAACAAGGATCACTCAAATATAATATCAACATAAATTTGAACAATTAAAATGTCATGCACTTTATTTTTAAAAATAGTGTAGTGTCTACAATTCCTCTAGTCAATCTTTTTTCAATGAGGAATATGCTAAGCCTAAGCTCTTGGAGCTTGTTTCAAACCATATAAAGCTTTTGAAAGTTTGTAAACATGATTTTCAAAAGATTCATGCACAAAACTAGGAGGTTGTTCAACATAAACTACCTATTGGATGTAACAAATTTAGAAATGCACTTTTAACATCCATTTGAAATAATTTAAAACCTATAAAATATGCAAATGCAAATCCATTTTGATTATATCTCATCATAATCAATGCCCTCTTCTTGATTATATCTTTGAGCAACAAGTGTAGCTTTATTTCTAGTGACAATACAATGATCAACAAGTATGTTTCTAAAAATCCATTTTGTACCAATAAAGATGTGATTTGAAGGTTTAGGTACAAGTTCCCAAACTTTTCTCCTTTCAAATTGATTTAGCTCTTCATGGATGATAATGATCCAAAAATCATCACTAAGAGCCTCATCAATGTTCCTAGGTACTATATGAGACAATAATGCAAGATTATCAACACAATATATAAAGTGTCTTCTTGTTCTTACCCCTTCATTGGGATTACCATTGATTTGATAATTTGGATGATTATGGACGTATTTCCATTCCTTTGGAAGATCATGACTTGACTCTCCTTCATGTGAGGTTGATTATTGAATGTCAATGATCTCTTCACTTTCATCCTTAGGTATTGAATGATCTTCATTTGATTGAACAATATCTTTGTTCGTTGACTCAATAGGTAGCTCTTGAAAATCACCTTCATTCTCATCTCTTGGCAAGTAAATATTTGACTCATCGAATACAACATGAATAACTTCATCAATAACCATAGTTCTTTTATTGTAAACACAAAAAGCTTTTCTATTTGAAGAGTAGCCAAGAAACATACCTTCATCGGATTTCTTGTCAGACTTACCAAGATTGTCTTTGACATTTAGAATAAACCATTTACAACCAAACACTTTAAAGTAGGAAATGGAAGGAGTTTTGCCAAACATAAGCTCATAAGGGGTTTTATTAACAAAGGATATAAGAAACACTCTATTAACAATTTAGCAAGAAGTATTCATAAATTCAACCCAAAAATATTTTTGCAAATAATTTTCACATAATATGGAACATGCCATTTCTTGTAAAGTACGATTTTTCCTTTCAATAACACCATTTTGTTGAGGAACTTTTGCAATTGAAAATTTGTGAGATACTATTGCAAAACTCTATCACATAATTTTGTAAAAATACTATTGCAAAACTCTCTACCATTATCACTTCCAATGAAGATAAGTTTGCAACTAATGGTGTTTTGTACTTGTTTAAAGAGCTTGAAAAAAGCTTCAAAACCTTCATCTTTACTCAACAAGAATAATATCCAAGTAAATCTATAAAAATCATCAACAGTCATATAGACATATAGTTTGCCACTAATTCTCATGGTTCTCATAGCACCAAATAAATCCATATGTACAAGTTCAAGAGGTTTTGAAGTAGATACATACATTTTCTTTGATTTGAAAGAACTTTTGACTTGTTTACATGCATCACAAATATGATCTTTCTCAAAATTAATGTTAGGCAAACCTCTAACATACTAAAGTTTTGAAAAAATATGCAAAGTATATATGCTAACATGTCCTAATTTACAATGTCAAAGATATGCATCATCAACTTTCAAAGAAAGGCATATAACATTTTGTTCAACTAAATCATCAAAATAGATATCATACATATTTTCATTTCTTCACACTTGCAGATGATCATTCTTGAGCTTGCGGTCGACTAAACTTTTCCTTAGATCGTCCACAACCTTACTGTCCACTTAGCGGATGATCAATTATTCCATGCGGTTGACCGAAACCTTCTCAAGGGTCGTCCACAAGTTCATCAGAACTACTAGCCTTCACTTAAAGACAAAATCCATTTATACCATGTGAACAATCAAATGATATTTATTGTATATTCAGCATTTATGAGAAAAGTTTGTAAAAGAGTTATATCAAACAATATGGCAAGACAACTCAATTATCACTATATGCAATTTACATGTTTCATGAGAAAATAATTTAGCATATACAAAATACAAAATCTAATTAGAGAACTAATCAAGTAATTGTATTAAAAATACTTTTCAACCACATGTAACACATATAACATTATGAACAAGGTTTACAAAATTCATAACCAAGAAATTCTTACTAATGATTCAATCTCAAAAGAATGATTTTTTTATTACCTTCATAAAGAACATTGTACCTTAGTATATCATATTTGATCATGTGGATTGAGCAAATTCTCTTGACATGTTGTATTGCTTCCTTCATGATCAACATATTGAGTTACCTACAAAGAAGATAAAACTTTTGGTATCCAAGTGACTTTGGATCCATGAGAATTAGTCGAATTTGTTTTAACAATCCAAATACTTTTTGCACCATTCTCGATTTTCTTCTTGGCATAACATGTATTTACCTTATGGCCAAACTTACCACAATAGGTACAATATTTTCTTGATGACATATGAGTATGAGTGTGACGTGTATGATGTACTATATGATGCACAGGTGAGATATTCTTGTGTGATATATTTTTGTGTGTATGCAAGGCATCATCATGTGTATCAATAAAACCAATACCTCTCTTATCATTAGAGAATCTTTGAGCACCAAGTAATTTATTCAAATTATCTTTACCACATGTGAGTTTATGTAACCTAACACTTAAATCATCTATTCTCAACTTCATAGCATCATAGTCACTCATCATGTCATTCAATTTTTTGTTTCTAATAACAAGATCATTATTAGCATTTTCAAGAAATTTCACCTTATCACATAGACCAATAATATTTTCATCAAGAGTCACTTTGGAAGAAAGCAATAAAGCATTTTCATCAAGTAATTTAGCATTCTCCAATAACAAATTTTCAACTTGACATTTCAAGAATTTATTCTTCTTGATGACTTTCTTCATTTCATAATAGAGATTAGCAACAAATTCATCTTGATCAAATATATCACAATTATCATTGCAATCATTTTCACTAATGTGCAAAGTTTGTGAAGTAGAAGTACTTACTTCATCTTCAAGAGCCATAAGACAAGTGTTTGCAAACTCGGATTGATCGTTTTCTTCATTTTCACTTTCTTCTTGATTTGATGTGCATGCCAATCCTTCATGTGCAACTTCAAGTAATCTCCACAACCACTTACTCTATTGTATTAATCTAAATCAATAGCACAACAAAGAATATTCATAGCAATAAAGTTTGAAGTCATTTTCTTTTTATCCTCTTCATCAAACTTATTAAGAGTTTTTTCAACACTTCTTCCCTTTATAATCTTAGTGGGAACATAAGGACCATATATAACAATATTCCATAAATCAAAATTAATGGAGGAAATATACATATGAATTCTATCTTTCCATAAAGTGTAGTTATAGCCATTCAACAAAGGTGGTCTACTAGTAGAGTAACCCTCACTTATGATATTGTTGTCTATATAAGCCATAAGATCTTTACTTCTAGGTGATTAAACCTTAAACAAGAAGACCTGCTTGATACCAATTGAAAAACCTAAGAGTGGGGGGGGGGTGAATTAGGTTTTTATCCGATTTTTCAACCTAATTCAATAAAACACCTCTTTGACAACAAATATCAAACACTTGGTGTGCTAGTTGCGTGAGAAATAATGTGTTCAAATAAAATATAGAAATTAGAGCAATGAACACAATGATTTATAGTGGTTCGGTTTATCCAACAAAACCTAATCCACTACATTGAGTTACCTACTCAAGGATTTATCAAATCCCTTCACTAATCAAATAAATGAGATTACAAAAGAGGCTCACCCAATTCACCTTAGGGTTTTACAAATAACCTCTCAAACCAATCAAGGCTCACTCAACCCTTGAGTTTTACAACACAAGCTTGATTATACAATAATCCCACCACTCTCCTTAGTGAAGCCTAACAATACAATTCAATTCAAGGTTCACCCAAAGGTTTTACAAACAAACCTTGAATACAAAACAATCTACACAAGGTTCACCATAACACTTAGGGTTTTATGCTACTTGCAACCTTGATACAATTACAATCAATAATAAGAGATAGAGAGTTTGATAGATATCACCTTAATATGAAGATATATCAATTTGAATCGCAATCACCTCTTTGAGTAATGGCTTGTCAAGATTGCTCAAAATTCACCTTTGAATGTAAAAACCATTTTTAAATAATTTTAACAAGATTGATGTTTAGAAAGGGTTTTGGAATGTTTTTAAGATGTTATAAGATCAAGATATACAATGTTTTTGCTAAAAAATCTTCTTAGAAAGAATTTTCAAAGGTTTTGGTATTTAAAGGTTTGTTCCCAACGGTCAAAAATAAAGTTGTTGGAAACCTACTCAAGAAGTGCGGTCGACCGCATATTAGACTGGTCATCCACACCATCATCCGCAAGCTCACTGGACAACCACCGAATGATGATTTTTCATCTTTCGGTCGACCGGACTTCACCTGCGGTCGACCTCATGGTCGTTCACAGGTTGGCAGATGAACAAATTTGACAGCACATGCATCCACAAGATAAACTAACTTGTGGTCGACCTCATGGTCGTCCACAATTTGGCAGATGAACAAATTTGACAGCACATGCATCCACTAGATAAACTAACTTATGCACGATACCTGGACCACTTTAGGTCGACTGAAACATATTCATTTGTGTTTCAACAATACTCTAACACACAAATAATGATTTCAATCAACCATATAAGTTATGGTATCAATCCAACAAGAGTTTATGAACCATTTAAGTTTTGAAATCACGATGCATGGTTTTCGAAATACCAAAACATATTTTAACATATTAAAAACATTTTGAAATAACGTTTTAAGTTCATAGAGCAACCTTTAGAAACCATTACTCAATTAGAGGTAGAACTAGAGATATCAAAATATATAACTCTAAAACTATACCTCTAGTTCCTATCTAATCCAATAAAAGCTTGTCTTCAAATCTTGATAGTCTTGATTTGTAAACTTCCTTGAAGACTTGAAATCTTGTTCTTGCATGGATTAAATCATGAATCCAAAAACTCTATCACTTGTACAAATAAGACATTAGTCCTCATCAATGTTTGTCATTAATCAAAATTAAGACAGTAAAAGCTTTAGGGCTTTCAATCTCCCCCTTTTTCATGATGACAAATATTGATGCAATGTGATAGGTAAAACAATTAAGTGCAAGGATTCAAAGTAAGGAAGAGTTTATAGAATATGTATGAAACATTGTAAAATGTTGTCATAAGAAATCAAACCCTCATAAAAATATTGAATTAATAATTGTTCAGGTATTTGATGATGAGGACAACTAGCACATAATCTTTTAAATCTTTCCCAATATTCATACAGTGTTTCACCAGTTTGTTATCTTATGCCACTTATATCGTTTCAGACTGTTGCAGTTCTAGATGCAGGATAATATTTAGCTAGAAAAGCTCTTTGCATGAAATTCTTTAATATGCCTAAGTGGATCTTCTCCAGGTAATCTATTAAAAGTTAGCAAACATTGTATAAAACCAGTATGCATTTTAAAATTAGCATCAACTTGTGGAAAAATGATGCATAAAGGTTGTTCATCAAGAGTAGGAAGATCTAAAACCAGTGAGTTCTTTTAGAGATCTTTGATTCAAAGCCATATTAAAAAAATGAGTAGGAAGAATATCACCAGGAATAAGTTGGGTATCCGGTTGATTTTCTACTTTACCTTCTTCAAATTTCGTGGCTTGTTCTCTGATCTCAACTGGTGTTTTACTCCCTTGTCCTTCTCCGGTGATCTTACCACTTTTTAAGTGCATACAACAATGAACTTGTTGTTTGGTGTCACCAAAGGAATGAAATTTGTAACAAAAGAAAAAGATTAATAATTTAATAGAAGAAATTAAAACAAATTCTCGGCAACGGCGCCAAAATTTGATGAAGCCTGTCGTATGGCTACTCGTATGTTGCCCATCCTCTTAAGTTTCTGCTCAATCTTGATGGCCTTGTATACCATATCTTCAATCTTTACATAATATTGCAACTCTACTATATTCGCAAGCTCCCAAATAAGACCATTTAGAAACGGTGCTATAGTAGTTTTTCTGTTTTCCTCCACATTTTCTCTCATCATGGCAACCTTAATTTCTTTGTAATAATTTTCCATGCTTCGATTACTGACAAATTCTATCGTACAACTCTCAAATTTAAACCTAACAGTTCCTATGTAGATAGGTTTAAATTTGAGAGTCGTACGACAGGTTTCATCAAATTTTGGCGTCGTTGCCAGGGATTTGTTTTAATTTCTTCTATTACAATTGTTAATCTTTTTATTTTGTTACAAATTTCATTCCTTTGGTAATATTGAGATACATATTTCATTCATTTGGTGACGCCAGACAACAAATTCATTGTTGTATGCACTTAAGAAATGGTAAGATCACCGGGGAAGAACAATAGAGTAAAACACTAGTTGAGATCAGAGAACAAGCTACGGATTTTGAAGAAGGCAAAACAGAAAATCAACCGGATACCTAACTTATTTCTGGTGATATTCTTCCTGCTCATCTTTTTAATATGGCTTTAAATCAAATATCTCTAAAAGAACTCACTGCTCCTACTCTTGATGAACAAATTGGTTTTATATTGTTTGCCAGCATTTAATGGATTACCTGGAGAAGATCCACTTAGGCACATTAAGGAATTTCATGTTATTTGCACTAATTTGAAACAAGAAGGTACAAGAGATGAAGTGATTAAACTGCGTTTTTTTCCTTTTAGCTTACAAAATAGTGCAAAAGATTGGTTATATGATTTGCCTTCGAGATCTATTCAAGATTGGACTGGTATGCAAAAAGCTTTTTTAGCTAAATATTATCCTGCATCTAGAACTGCAACAGTCCAAAAAGATATAAGTGGCATAAGACAACAAACTGGTGAAACATTATATGAATATTGAGAAAGATTTAAAAGATTATGTGCTAGTTGTCCTCATCATCAAATACCTGAACAATTATTAATTCAATATTTTTATGAGGATTTGATTTCTTATGACAAGATGACTATTGGTGGTGGTGGTGCTCTTTCAGAATATTCCAAGGCTAATTAGGGCATGGAAATTTGTGACAAATGTCTATATATATTGTAAGGTCTTCATTGAGAAATCAGATTAGTTTAAAATCAAATTATTGAGAGTTGTTTCTCTTTAGTTCTTAAACTAACTTCTTGAATTTATCAGATTTCCGTGGCGTTCATTCTAGACTTATCAATCAGACCTTCCATAGCTGATTGTGGCATCATCACATACCAATGTTCGTGCTTCTTGATTAGCACCGGGTCGAACTTTCATCCCAAAACCGTTAGAATCGATCTTAGATACTGATTTGATTAGGGTTGCGTCAGTTTCTTTGCATAGTTCGTATCATTTCGTATCAGAGCAGAGGTTATTTATTAGGTTTCTCTTTTTTATCACTTTGGTTTGTATTTACTTCTTGATTTTTTTTTGTATCTTTGTTTCCATTGTCAATATAACTTCAGAAAATAAAAACAAGAAGAGAAAAGAAATTGGAAAAGTGAAAAAAAAGTGTCAAAAAAATCTGGAAATATTGTTTGTTTCTTGTTATTCAGTTCATAATCTTGAAATCTATATTATTGTATATGAAAGCTTGTTTAGACTTTGCTTGTTCAGAAACTGTGTCATAGTAGCTTCTATGAGAGAAAATGTGGAGAAAGACAGAGAAGCTACTATGACACAGTTTCTGAATAGTCTGAATCAGGAGATTGCAAATGTAGTAGTATAAAGAAGACGCCACAATCAACCCACCAAGCATTGATTGATAAGTCAATAACAAACGCCACAAGTTTTATTGAACCAAATAGAAATAATCTCTACATTTTCATTGATAAAGTGATATCTTATCTTCCTTACAAAGTTTTGTATGAATTATATATATAATAGTAAAACTCTAAGGAATTAAGGAAGAAAATTAAAGAAAACTTAGGACTCCTAAATTACTAAGGAAATCATATTACAAATTGTATTTGAAAGCAACTAAAATTTATTCTATAAAATCTTACCAATCCTATTTAAGACAGAAAATCTTCAAAGAATCCTCCAATTTCATGCATATTCCATAAACAATCAAATTAGACTTTGACTTGACCTCCAAGAATCAAACACTGCAAAATAGTTGACTATTTAACCAAAATAATCCCCTTAGACAAGCTAGGCATATGCAACAAAGAGAGCAATTGGGAGGCGAAGATGATTCTATTATAGATTGGGAAGAACAAAATGATTCCACTACAAACCGAGGAAGATTTGGAAGAAATAGAGGAGATCGTTTCAAAAGAGATAATGTTCTTGGAGGCATAATGCTGAAAATTCCATCTTTCCAATGAAAGAATTATCCTAAAGCTTATTTGGAGTGGGAAAAAGGTCGAAGATGATCTTTGATTGCCAACACTATTATGAACAAAAAAAGGTAAAACTTGTTGTTACTGAGTTTACAGATTATGCATTAATCTGGTGGGATCAATTTGAAAAACCTAAGAGATTGATGAATTAGATTTTATCCGATTTTTGCAACCTAATTTAATTATGCATTTTTAAGAAAACAGAAATCAAACACTTAGTGTGCACTTCGTAATTGTAATAATGTGTTTAAGTAAAAAGCAGAGATAAGACAAGGAACACAATGATTTATAGTGGTTCGGTTTTTCCAACGAAACCTAATCCACTACTTTGAGTTATCTATTCAAGGATTTCACAAAACCTTTAACTAATTAAGTACAAGAGATTATAAAATAGGCTTACCCAATTCACCTTAGAGTTTTACACAAAATCTCTTACCTAAACAAGGTTCACTCAACTCCTAGAGTTTTACAACACAACTTTTTGTAAGGTGGAACCTTCAAAGTAAGAAAGTGTTTGTAAAATGTATATTTGAAAATATTAAGAACATTCCTCCTTACAATATGCATGACTTTTGAAAACATTTTGACAAAGTTTCCTTTGTAACTCTTATAAAAACCATTTTCACAAACAAGATTCAACAATGCAAAAGAGATGAGATATGTCACAATTACACATAAGGCTAACTCGGCCATCAACACACATTTTCCATTCTCATTCTATCTCAATATCATAATAAGATCAAGGAAAAACCAAAGATAGAGATACTTAACTTTTTAAAGCTATTTCTTCTTTCTCTTGGTTTTTTATGAACATGATTTTTAAGTTCACTTCAATTTTCCTGAAAATTTGTTAGTTTCCAAACATTTATACATTGCAATCAACACTAGTTTTTCTCCCCATTTGTCATCATTCAAAAAGAATGGATATAAAGGATAGAACTAAGTCAATAAATAAGAAAATCCCTCAACTACCAAGGAGTCATCATAGGGATATCGAATAAAAGAAACTACATTACTTAAAAAGTTATATAGTGAGTTCAAAAAAAATAAAACAGTGAATGATCAAAACTAAGATAGTGTCTAAACAGAAAGAGAGAAAGAGAGAACATCAATGAGCTGGATAACAGGCTTTTGTTCATATACAATATGTGATGAGGAATGTGGTGCTACAGTAGAAGATGATGGTGCAATGATAGTATCACCTGAAGAAACCAATGGATCATCAATACTAACGGTAGTAGGATCACCTTGAGTGGAAGGCTCTAGTACTAGTGCATCATCATGAGAAGGGGGAGGCGGGTCGATATCAATATTGATACCAAGAGCTTCAAGGTGGACCTTGATAAGTTGTACTTCATACCCAAATAACTCTACTCTGGACGCCACATAATCTATCTTATTGTTGAGATTTGTAAAGTGACTATCAAATGTATTGAACATGATGCCCATTTGATTTCAGATTTTCTCCAAGGCACTCCAAATGGTGGCATTATGAATTGTAAAATCATCTTCCCTACTACTTTTAGAAACCTCTTCCCTTGGCATCTCTTCTGGTACCTTAGCCTTTCATTTCCTTAATCGTTCATGGATTGAGCTATCAAGAGAAACATATTCTCCTTCCTCTTCTTCTTCACCTTTTGCAGTAAACTTCTTATTTGTGCCTCTTGAGTTTTCAGTTGGTTCTTCAGCAAAATCCTCACCAATGTCATCACCTACAAGGATAATGGGAACATCTTTTCCCATCAACTTAGCTGTCTCCTTGACAGCTTGGTTGATCTCCTCTTATGACATGTTTTTCTTTAAGTTCCAATTGTCATTCAAACACAAAGCTTGCATCATTTTGTATGATGCATTGTCCAACTTGTTATAGTGATTCTTGTTTGACACTTTAGGCAAAGGAACCTTGAAATGCTTGAAAATTATTGTTAAGAGACGTCCATAGGGAAGACTTTTTGGCAATTCTGTAGATCTCCCCTCAGTCGCCTCAAGCATATGGTTGGTCATGAGAAAGCCAAAATCAATCATTTTTCTCTTCCTTACCAACAACATAATAAGCACATGCATGAATCTGACAGTGGTCTTATGCCCATCAGTAGGTATAAAGATGATTTTGCAAATATGGTGTAACACTCTATTCTCAAAACTGAACCTGTTGGATTCTCTTCTATGCAAAGCCACAAAGGTTTCTCCATTTTTGAAAATATTCTCAAATTGCTTTGTTGAGGACTCATGATGTGAGATAGTGACGAAGCCTGTCGTACGACTTTCAAATTTAAACCTAACAATTCATATGTAGATAGGGAAAGTAGGGATCGAATCCACAGAGATTTGTCAACTCTTAAATTAAAATCATAAATCGGAAAAGGTTTTGGGGGTTTTTTTGGAATTTTGAGAATAATGTAATGACAACAATTAAAATAAATATTTTTGAAGTTTTAGATTTTGTAAAAAGAATTAAAAACGAAATTTGGAATACAAATGATATAAAAAACATTAGCAAGGAACTAGTATCAAGTTATATTTTTCATGGGATTAATCATAGATAGATACATTATTAAGTAGTTGGTTTTAGAATCCCTATCAGCTCAGACAGATTCCTATCCTTACAAAATAGATTAATCCCGATCAGCTCAGACAGATTAATCTCTAATTTAATTAAACACCACTACAAACCAGCGTGTATAGGATACTCAATCAAATTGCATTAAACAAATAAGGCATCACCAACATTAAATTGTATATAACAATCACCTTAATTATATACAATTTAAATTATATAATTCCGCTACTAATTTAATTAAGCCAAGAGCTGCGACTCAATTAAACTAGTAGATGCCACTTGAATCATTAATACAAGATTAATAATCCTAGCTATATAATCACATTCATTAACTAGATTGTCAATCCAATTAATTCACACAATTATATTGGTTAAAACAGGAATTATATAAATATTCAATTAATATATATATATATAAGTATATTAAATAAATATACACACACACACACACACATATATATATATATATAGAAAGAAAGATTGGATTTATATTAACTAAAGAAATTAGGCGGTTCAATCGACCATTTAAATAAATTAAACTAAAAGTATGGAGGCTTGGCCTTCCATAAAAAAAAGAATTAAAGACATAAAAATATATTAAACTAGTTAGGAGGATCGGTCTTCCATAATACAGAAAATAAAAGACATAAAAGTAAATTAAACTAATAGGTAGCTCGGCCATCCATTTGCGATATTTAAAGTGCATAAAGCAAAAATAAATAAAGACTAGGCGAGTAAACCGACCATAAGTCCAGTTAAGTAAATCCAAATAGAAATTAAATACAAAGAAAATTATCTCATAATACCATTTATTAATAACTTAACACATATCCTTGCTAACAAAAGAAAATTACTCACAATACATATTTAATAAATATAAGATGAAATTTATAAACATTAGAAATAAAATTTGAAAGATAAACTCCATGAAAATATTGAAATTATCCAGACATAAATTCTTTACTAAATATTACAAAAAGCCTTAAAATATTATTCTAAAAAATCTGGAAAATATACTAATATGAAGACAATAATAAAAGAAATAAATTGCAAAAGAAATGGAGAAGATTGGAGCTAAATTGGTGTCTAAATCATAAAAATAAGCTTCCTATTTATAGCCACAAAAATCAGGGGCAAAATGGTCATTTTGCACCCCAAAGTCTTGAAATTTTAGTTGGTGGCCTAATTTCCCCAACTTTGCCACATGTCACGTCCTCATTGGTCCAAATTGCGGCTTCTAGAAGCGCCACTTGTCACCTTCTGATTGCGCCACGTGTCATCTTCTCATTGTGTCACGTCATCGGATGATATAGAAATTTTTTTTTTTAACTTCTCCAACATTTCTTCTTCTTATTTTTATCTCCATAATGCACTAAAAAAACTTACAAACAAAGAAATAGAAGGGAAACGTGAAATATATCCATTAAATAACATAATTAACCAATTTTTAAACAAAATATAGTCATTAAATACCATAAAAATCAGTTAATTTATGAGTACATCAGATAGGTTGATGAGTATTATAATATGCTACTCCATAAGTTGGTACCCCTATGATTTCATCAATTTCCCGAAAATCAAATTTCAAGTCAATACCCCCAACTTTAGCAGTAAAATAAATACTTTCAAGGGTGTCATCAGCTTGTTCCTTTTTCAAACTAGCATAAAATTGATAGACTAAATCCATATATTGAACTTCATCGTACATAATAATAGAATTCCATCCTTGAAATTCTATGTCATGCAAAGTCTAGGAAAAGGAAATTACTTAGGATTTATAATATTTTCACATATTACCTTTCTATTGCTAGCCGAGACATTTGATCTCTTCTTCCGTGGGATATAGTCTTGAGTTTTCTTGAAAGCACCTCCCTTGGAAGAACTTGTTTTTGTCATGGCTAGGGTTCTGAATTCGAGATTTCAATTCAAGAGTGTGTAGAATAGGTTGTGATGAAAATTTGAAATGAAATGGGATGAGATTTATACTGGGTAAGATGAATTTGAAGGGTTGTGAGAAAATTGTAATGCTTTGTGGATGATTGGATTGTGAAGATGCATCTGTTACATTTTATAAAATCCCAACCCAACACTTGCGGTCGACCGTAGGGTCGTCCGCTTGTGTTTCCACTCGCTTGATCTTGCTTTTGGGTAACATAGCATATGATACTTCAGATATAGCGGTCGATCGAAAAGTTTTCAAAGGTCATCCACAACTTGGCCAATTTATTTCGAAGCTTTTGTGCCTCTCTAGCAGACAATACTTCAAATGTAGCGGTCAACCGAAATGTTTTCCAGAGGTCATCCACAATTTTGCCAAATCTTTGTCTAATGGACAATGCATCAGTTTTAGCGATCGACTGAAACTCCATCAACATCGTTCGAAAATCATCCAAATCAACTTATGATCTAAAACAAATCTTGTTTTGTCATAGGTAAATCTACACATTTGCACACGCATCAGTAATTGTATTTTCCAATACCTAAAAGTGTTCTAAGCAAGCAAAACCTTTGCTCGGCAAATGGCTTAGCAAATAGATCGGCTAATTGGTCATCCGTAGGTACAAAATCAAAAGATATATCACCGTTCAACACATGATCTAGTGAGAAATGATGTTTAATATCTATATGCTTGGTTTGGCATGTTAATGTACTCATAAATTAACTAATGTTTATGTTATTTAATGACCATATTTTGTTTAAAAATTGGTTAATTATGTTATTTAATGGATATATTTCATGTTTCCCTTCTATTTATTTGTTTGTAAGTTTTCTAGTGTATTTTAATTTATTATAAAGATAAAAAGAAGAAGAAATGTTGGAGAAGTTTAAAAAAAAATTCATGTCATCCGATGACGTGGCACAATAAGAAGATGACAAGTGGCACTTCTAGAAGCCGCAATTTGGACCAATGAGGACGCGACACCTGGCAAAGTTTGGGGAAATTAGGCCACCAACTAAATTTTCAAGACTTTGGGGTGCGAAATGACCATTTTGCCCCTGATTTTTGTGTCTATAAATAGGAAGCTTATTTTTATGATTTAAACACCAATTTAGCTCCAATTTTCTCCATTTCTTTTGCAATTTAGTTCTTTAATTATTATCTTTATCTTAGTATATTTTCCATAATTTTTAGAATAATATTTCAAGGCTTTTGTAATAATTAGTAAAGAAATTATGTTCGGATAATTTCAATATTTTCAGGGAGTTTATCTTTCAAATTTTCTTTATAATGTTTATAAATTCCATCTTATATTTATTAAATATGTATTGTGAGTAATTTCCTTTTGTTAGCAAGAATATGTGTTAAGTTATTAATAAATGGGATTATGAGATAATTTTTTTGTACTTAATTTCTATTTGGATTTATTTAACTAGACTTATGGTCGGTTTACCCGCCTAATCTTTATTTATTTTTCTTTATGCACTTTATGAAAGTTGGATGAGCAATATACCTCCCAACTCATAGAAGGTGTTTGAAACCGTTATTGGACGTAAAACCAAAAGAAGATGTGAGTCATTATCACAACTACTTGTTTTTATATGTTTCTTCCTTGATTTGTTTTATTTGTTTCTTTTTTTTAGTGTGTAACAGAATCATTTTTGAAGTTGTTACTATGGAAGGTCCATCAATCAGAAGTCTAACAAACATCGCATTGTTTGTTGGAAAAACCGTGGGTGCTACTGTTTCGCATCTAACTGCTGCTATCCAATTGAAAACATTGTTTTTAATAACTTGTTATTTTGTTGAATAAATCATGCATGTATTATAACCTTTTAAGATGTTAGGTAATTTTGTGTTAAATTTTTCAATCATTTTATAATTGTACCCCTTTCTGTAAAATTATTTTCATAAATCAATTGAATATCTTAACAATTTGACAAAAATGTTCTTATTTAACTAATGTGGCTAAATCTTTTATGTTATGAAACTCATAGTTAAAAACATTAGTATTGTGATTTGATAATGTAAGTTTACTATATGTTTTAGTACATTTAAGATCACTCTCTACACATAAAAATTTGTTCTTTCACATGCTTGAGACGAAATTTAAATAAGATCTTGATTGATTTGGGATGACATAAGGCCTTCTTTGATAGTTTGACCCTTTCTGAACAAATCATACTTATATATATCCCTCGATCCTATTCCGAGCCAACATGTATGAATGGTTTCATTACCATTTAATTTCTTTGATAAATAATCTCGTTTATTACTTTTCCATCCAGATATTTTATTGATAATGTATTAAACATGTGTTAATCTGTATCGAAAAGTTATGAACACTGTTGATAAAGGATTATGAGATATTATCAAAAATCGAAAGGTAAAAAGCTCAAAAATATGATCTTTTCAAAAAAAAATAAAAGAGAAAAAAAAGAGAAAGAAAATAGAAAAGCAAAAACAAAATGAAGAGATATCATTTCTAAGGTTTTCGTCAAGAGGTGGTAATTCATTCTCAATTTAAACTCTTGATATATTTTGTATATTCCTATCCTTCGTTTGTAACCAAATCCTGAGCTTAACATTACAAGCTTAAAAGTCCTATTTGACCCAGATCAACCAAAATTTTTCATCATTAGTGAAGAGTATGTGAGTTTACAAGTTTATAAATTATGTTGAAAAACTAATAATGTATTTTTATTACATAGTGACTTTGTTATTATCCTTCATATACTTCCTTGATGTGATTTTGAAAGTTTGTAGATATGATTTTCAAAAGACTCAAGCACAAAACTAGGATGTTGTTCAATATAAACTTTCTCTTTAATGTAACCATTTAAAAAGGCACTTTTGACATTCATTTGAAATAATTTAAATCCTTTAAAATATGCAAATACAAATAACATTCTAATGGATTCTAGTCTAGCAATCAGGGCAAAAGTCTCATCACATAATTTTGTAAAACTATTATTGCAAAATTCTCTACCATTATCACTTCTAATAGCGATGAATTTGCAACCAATGGTGTTTTGTACTCTTTTTAAAGAGCTTGACTTTTAAAAGGCTTAAAAGGCTTCATCTTTGCTTAACAAGAATAATACCCAAGTAAATCTAGAAAAATCATCAATAATCACATAGGCATATAATATGCCACCAAAGCTCATGGTTCTCATAGGACCAAATAAATCCATATGTACGAATTCAGGAGGTTTTGAAGTAGATACCATTTTCTTTGGTTTGAAAAAGCTCTTGACTTGTTTAACATATTGACATGCATCACAAATACGATATTTCTCAAAATGAATATTAGGCAAAACTCTAACATATTCATGTTTTGATAAATTATGTAAAATATTCATGCTAATATGTCCTAATCTACAATGTCAAAGATATGCATCTTCATCTTTCAATGCAAGGCATTTAACATCTTGTTCAACTAGATCATCAAAATAAATATCATACATATTTTCATTTATATTTCCAACAAAAACAACTTTGTTAAAGCAATCACCAAGGATCAAACAAGAATCCTTCTTGAAAATAACCTTATAGCCATTATCACACAATTGACTAATTAGCAACTTGTATTTGAGGTTATCAATAAGAAGAACATTTCTAATGAAAGGAGATGAACTTTTCATTAGAAATACCAACATTGTCAATGCCAATAATTTTCTCTTTCTTCTTATCATCAAATGTCACAAATCCTTCATCCTTTGGTTTAACATCAATAAGTATGGATGCATTTCCGGTCATGTGTCTTGAGCATACACTATCAAGAAACCATTTGTTCTCATTTGTCTTCAATTGAAGATAAACCTACACCAAATATGATAATAAGATTTTTGGTACCCAAATTCTCTTGGGTCCATTGGGGTTAGTTATTTTAACTACCCATGTGCTTTTAGCACCATTCTCAATCTTTGTCTTCACATAACATCTAGTCACTTTATGACCAATTTTACTACAATAGGTACAACATAATCTTGAAGAAGTAGAGGCATGTGAAATATATATATAAGGTGCTATATGATGTGCATGCGAAATGTTCTTGTGTGTTTTGATATATTCTTATGTATGTGTGAAGCATCATCATAAATATCATCAAATCCAAGACCTCTCTTATCATTAGAGAGTCCTTGTACACCAAGTAATTTGTTCAAATTATCCCTACCACATGTAAGTTTTTGCAAACTAGTACTCAAATCACTTATCATATCATTTAGCTTCTTGTTTCTAGCCACAAAGTCAATATTAACATTCTCAAATAATTTGACATTATAATTTAAGTCAAGAGCATTCTCATCAAGACAATTTTTTGAGGAAATCAACAAGGCATTTTCATCTTATCAATGTTTGTTATTAATCAAAATTAAGATGTTAAAAGCTTTAAGGCTTTCAACCATAAAACGTTAGTCTTCAAATCTTGATGTGTCATGTACTTCCTTGAAAATTTAAAATTTCGATCTTGCATGAATAAAATAATTGAATCCTAAAAATGCTATCACTTATACAGTAAAACCATTAGACCTTATCAATCTTTGTCACTATTTAAAATTAAGTTATTAAAAACATTAGGCTTTCAATCTCTCCCTTTTTTATGATGACAAATATTGATGCAATTTGATAGATAAATCATTTAGGTACAATGAAGTAAAGTAAGAAAGAGTTTTAAAAGGAATATGCATAAAACATTTAAAAGCGCTCCCCCTTACAAGCAAAACTCATCAATACAAAAAATAAAATGAAATATATCATATATAATGCCACATAAGGCCAATTCGACCATCCACTCATATTTCTCATTCTCAAAATTTAAACCAATGATAGTCATACTTAACCTTATAAAATTATTTCTTCTTCATCTTAGTTTTGATATACTTGATCTTTAAGTTCACATCAAATGCTTCAAGTTCCTTAAATTCTCTCATTTTGTTGTAAGTGTTCTTGATCTTCATTTTCCTACAAAATATTAGTTTGCAAAATAACACAACAAAAATATTACTCTTAAACGTTGCTATCAACACTTAGTTTTTCTCCCCATTTGTCATCATTCAAAAAGAATGTGTATAAAGGATTAAAAATAAGGTCAAAAGAATATAATGAAATCCCTCAACTACCAATGAGTCATCATGGGAAAACAATACTCAAATTAGAAAAGTAGTTAATATCTTAGTACATTGAATGGTTTAAATTAATTAAGAAAATAAACAAACAAATATCTAAACATGAGGAGCCGGAGTTCTTGGCCTCCTAACATAGACTTTTTTACGAGTGGTAAAAGGTCCGGCTGCTGCAATTCTAACTGGTGGATCACCCAAAATTATTGTTGTCATCTCAATAGTAGAAGTCTCAATGGGTTGATCTAGTGGCATCTCAATAGAAAGAGGCAAATAGTGCTCACTTTCAAGTGCCGAGGGAACGGAAGATGTCTTGATGTTAACATTCACTCCATATAATTCCTCGAGAAGAATGAAGACATTGTCAACCTTCACATGTAGGAGTTTCACTCTGGACTCCATATCTTCTAACTTCTCATTTAGCTTTTTGAAATGAGTATCAAAATAGCTAAACATTGTGTCTATCTGTAGGGACATTTGTTCCAAGGCTTTCCAAACTATTGCATTTGTGGTTGGATCTCCTTGAAGACTTGCTGCTCGAGCATGGCTTTCTGTCCCTGTAAGTTATTCATCTATTGGTGCCTTTCCTTTTTGAATCCATTCTCGAATAGAGGTGTCAAGCGAGATGTCTTCTTTATTTTCCTGCTCTTAAGCTCCTTCAAGTTGAGCATGGTTTTCCCTTGATTCCTCTTGATCTTGCACTTCCTTCTTGTATATCTGCATCAGCTGCATCTTCAAGAATAATGGGAACATCTTTTTCTATTAACTTGGATGTCTCTTTGATAGATTAGTTGAGTTTTTTCGTAGACATGTTTTTCTTCAAATCCCAATTGTCATTTAAGCACAACATTTGCATCATTTTGTAGGTTGCATAAACAACTGTGCTAGTTGTCCAAAATTTTACAAACAATGGGTGAAGATCAACCCCTAAACATGTTGATTTATCTTCATTTAAGCTTCAACCAAAAGCTTCAAAGGATGAAAAACCAGTGGCTGCTGCTAAACAAGGTAAACCTAAAACTTCTACCTCTAAAAATCGTGATATTAAGTGTTTTAAATGTGAAGGTTACGAGCGTGTCATTACACTATCAAATTATATTACGAACTTTAACCAACTTATGTAGTTAGGGAAAATAAGGATCGAACCCACAGAAACTTGTAAAATCTCATAATAAATAAACTAATCAAGATTAGGGGAAAAAGATTCAATTTTTATCTAAAAGATTAAAACTTTAAATAAAATAACTCACAAATTAATTAAAAATAAATTGATAGAAAAATGTTAGCAAGGACTTTGTATTTTAGTTTTATTTATTTGAGATTAATCATTGATAATAATCTATTTGAGTAATGACTTAGAATTCCACGTAGTTAGTTTTGGAAGCTTTAGCCTCAACCCACTTAGACACATAATCTACGGCAAGCAAAATATAGTTATTACCTTGGGAAGAAGAAAAAGGTCTCATGAAATCAATACTCCATACATCAAAAATTTCAGTTACCACGATAGACTAGAAGGGCATTTCATGCTTCTTAGTTATTTTCCCAATTCTCTGGCATTTATTACATTGCTTATAAAACAAATATACATCCTTGTTTAAACTAGGCCAATAGAAACCACTTTCGAGAACTGTCTGAGTCGTCCTTCTAGGACCAAAATGTCCCCCACACTCATAGGCATGACAAAAAGTTAGAATATAATGAATTTCAGTCATTGGTACACACCTACGAATAATATTATCGGAACATATCTTAAACAAATATGGATCATCCCAGATTTTGGTTTCACTTTTAATTTTGAAACCTGGTATACACTTATGTGTTCAAAATTTTGGCTTTTGTCCACTCTAATGTTCTCGCCACTCTTTCCTTTTTCCACCATATATCTCACTTAGTTCTTATAAAACTAATCAATCAATACCAAGTTCTGCATCAATTTTCAATTGGTCACCAAAGACATTCAAGTTTGAGATACTAATAAGAAAGCACACTAAACAAGATTTCAAAGACAATAATATAGATTTCAAGATTTTGAACTGAATAACAAGAAACAAAAAAGAAAACAATAGTTCGAGATTTTTTTTTTACCCTCTGGGTTGTCACTTTTCTAGTTTCTTTTATTATACAAAAACAATCAAGAAGTAAATGTAAATTAAAGTGATAGATAAGCAAAACCTAATAAGAACCTTGCTCTGATATCAAATGATACGAACTACACCAAAAAACTAACACAACCTAATCAATTTAGTCTCCAAGATAGATTATAAGCGATGGGATGGAACCTTGACCCAATGCTAATTAAGAAGAACGAACCTTGGTATACGATGACACCATAATCAGCTATGGGAGGTTTGATTGATAGGTCTAGAATGAATGCCATGGAAATTCGATAAGTTTAAGAAGTTCGTTTAAGAACTAAAGAGAAACAATTATCAATAATTTGATTTTGAACTGATTTGATTTCTCAATCAATACCTTACAATATATAGGCATTTTTCACGAATTTCCATAACCTAATTAGCCTTGTAATATTTTGAAATAAATCCAAAAACAATGGGACATATTTCACTCAAAGACAAATAAAGAAAGTCGCTAAATGGCTTAAAGTTTTACAATATTTTGAAATAAACTCTCTACTAAAAGAAAAGAAAAGAAAAGTAAAGCCTTAAACTTATATTCAGCCTTATCTCCTTCTCAAAACAAATTCCTTATTTTCAACCTTATTTTCCTCCACAAGCAGGTTCCTTGCTTTCAATCTTGTCTCCCAAAACAAGTTTCTTTTTTTCAGCCACCTTATCTTTGACTCTGTGAAATTTCTTGTTTGGAATATTCTAAAGCTTGAATCATGCATATTAGGTTATGATTGTCAATTCCTTCAATGGGTCTTCATGAACTAGTTTGCCAAATTTTTTGAATCTACCCACTAAGTGCTTCTTTGAATTTCTTGGCATGGGTTCTTGCAACGGATCCAACATAAACTTGAATTGTATCTAAATGTGTCTCATCTCATATGCTCTTATTTATGCTATATTTTCCCTACTAACTAGATTATATTGCATTTGTTATATAAGCCTTCAAAAATATTTGTTTGCATTTATGTACAAGCCTTCAACACTCTTCTATAGAAGTCACATTTCAAGTGACATTAATTGATCAAAAGTCTAAGAAAAATGATTGAACCATAATTAGCTTGATTTTCTAGTGTTTATCATGATGTTTATTGAGTTTAAATCTAGCTAATTATGTGTTTTGGTGATTTTAATGGTTCTTTACACTTATACTTTTGTTTTCAGATCTTTGGAAGATTTTGAAGATGTCCGAACAAAATTGGAAGAGATTGGAAGCTTGGAGATGGATATTTGGAAGAAAGAAGAAATGGACGCGCATGGAGAGGAAGTGGACGCGCAATGCCAGAAGGTGGACGCGTCCACCCTAAGAAGATTGACAGAGCCAAGCGTCCAAGTGGACGCGTCCCAATCTCTCAGGTGTCCACTTTTCGATCAAGTTTTAAGCTCTTTTTAAGTAGTTTCTAATTAGGACTCTTGTGTAATTAACCCTAGGATCTTTTTCTAACTATTTATAGGGTTTAATAGCTTAGTTTCGAGGGAAGAAGCACCTTAGATATTTTCTTCCCGAGCATTATAGAAGTTGAAGGGTTGGAGCTCCTCGGGAAATCGAATTTCTGACTAATGAATTTCTCTCTTTCCCTTAATCTTTCTATGATGTTTTCTTTTATGGATTGTGAGTAGTTTTTCTTTAGTTGGCAAGAACATGTATTAGGTTTATGTTATTTGGGAATATGATATTTATGTTTTGTCATTAAAAACCCGATATTTTCAAGGGATTATTATTTCTATTTGGATATTTGAACAATTCTTGGCTTTATTCTATCAATTGTGTTATTTCAATTATTATTGGCCATCTTAATTGTTTTACATAGTTGATTAACTAGGGTTATGCAGAATCGGTTTTCGGTAACCAAAAGTAGTAACTATTGATTAATTTAAATCTGTGTTTGATTAATTGATAGGGAATTGTTTGAAACGAAATGCATGATTTTAATCGGGCATTAATTTTATGTAATTTGTATTGATGTTGTCCTTGAGCTGAATAACTTAGTTAACTATTTTATGCGAGTGATTCGGTAATTTAGTTTAATTAGGTTAAAGTTAATTTACCATGCTTCTCAGGAATTAACCTAACTTTCACAGGAATCGAAAGTTGTTGCGCTACGTGGAATTCTAAGTCATTAATCAAATAAGTTGTTATCGATGATTAGTCTCGAATATATAAAACCGAAATACAAAGTCCTTGCTAACATTTTTTTTACCCATTGATTTTTAATTGATTTGTGAATGATTTTATTTAAAGTTTTAATCTTTTAGATAAAAATTGAATCTTCCCCCCGAAATCTCGATTAGTTTACTTTATCTGAAATTTTACAAGTTCTTGTAGGTTCGACCTTGCCCTAACTGCATAAGTTAATTAAAGTTCGGAATTTAATTTGATAGCGCAACGACACGCTCGTCAAAAAACTTAAATGAAAGAAAACAAGGAAAGCCCGATCGCTTGTGCAGTGTTTTATTTATTTATTTATTTGGACGTTCTTAAATTTGTGATTAAGTTGACTTTGTGGTAAATTTGTTGGATTGTTGATTGTTTCTTTTTCTTTTGGGTAATTGTTTGATTACTTCTTTTGCTTGAAGTGATATTTATGGGGAAATACTTTGATTATAAGGAACTTTCTTGATATTATTTGTATAATTTGTGTTAGGTTAGTAGTTTATTAGTAGTTGATCTCTTACATAACATAATTTGTATATATATTTTTATTTAATTTAAAAAATTTGGGCTAAAGAAAATAAAAATAAAAATAACAAAAAATTAAATACATTCAAACCTCCATAAATTAATATTTGATAAATTAATAACATCTCTAAAATAATATTTTCGTTTGATCCCACCTTGGACTAGTTCAAAAAATTTGCATTTTTAATAAATTAATAAGATAATAATTTTTTTAAAAACCTCAGATAAATATAGTCCCGTCAATATTATAAATTAATAATTCTCTAAAATTACAAGCATAACTATGCTAATTTAGTAAAATAGAATCAATTGTTATTTGTTTTTTTATGCAATTTATATGTAGATAAATTCCATGAATAATTTTGTTCATTTGATAGTGTTTGATATTGTACATTGAACCATCATTGTAGATCTTTTTGAGTGTTTTTAAATGATTTCTCTTATACTCACATAATGTTTTACGTATTTGATCGGTCATGGTTAATTTCAAAAAATATTTTAGATAAGAAGTCATTATTGGGTATGATTTTAAGAATTTTTCTATAATGTTTATATAGGGTAAGACTTGCTTAAGTTTAAGTTTAAGTTTAAAGAGTGCTTAAAGGATTTTAGGTAATTTTTTACTTTAGAGAAATGCCAAAAATATATTAAGAAATTTGTATCTTCAATTAATTACAAAAAGCATTTTTGATAATTATGTTCTTAAAATATTTTAGGTAAATAGACTATATATTTTAATGGATTAAATAAAAAAAATATTATATTCGTTAAATTGAGAAATAATTTTTAATTAATAAATTACTAATTTATTGATTAATTAATACATTTCTAAATTAATAAAATTTTATAGTCCTAAATTTATAGAAATTTTACTATAGTAACGAAAGCAATAATCAACCCAACCCCTACTTGGCACATCAGTCTTTCAATATTGATCTCGGTGGGCCATTATCCATGAATAATACACATCAATCTTCAATATATCAAATCATATTGTGGGATTCCAAATCCATTTTCAATCTAGGGTCGGGGGGAGCCGATTGTAACTTCCTCTCGGTCCGTCGTATTTGCAGAAAACGAGTGGGATGTTTGACCACGTAAATATGACTTATGAGTGGCTTTAACGGTAACTGCCGAATCCATCCATACACCCAGCAAGGAACACCTTGCGTGCACTCCATTTTTCTGTCATTTTGTCCCAAAATTATCATATTTATTATTTAACGAAAAGGAAAAGAAAGAAAAAGCAGAAAAAGACAATTGACTAATTTGCTTCATTTTCTTCGTTTTTCATGATTTTTCTTGGTTTATAAAGAAAGTAATGTTCTTAAGAAACACTAAAAAAATCTTTTCCTTTCTGGATTCTTGTGGATCAACTGCTTCTTTTCCTTTAAATATAGGAAGATCTGTAGAAAAAAAATGTTATTTCAGTTTTATAATCTGTCTTGAATTCTGGGAGCTCTACCAAATGATTTCTTTCTCTCCTCAATAGAGGTAAAGAGGAAATTCCCATGTCCCATAATTTGCATCCAGTTCTTGTCGATTTGAATGTGCTTCTTTAATTTGATGAGCTTGACTTGTTCTTGGCTTATATTTTTAGAAAAATTTACAAATTAGTTGATTGATTCTTTCTGGGTTCCTTGTGATTTCTTTGATTTCATACTTTATTATTCACGAGAGACCTTTACTTTTTTATTGCTAGAACTAGAAAGGGTTCGTGGTTTATACTGGAGTATTCCTTGTAAAGCTGAATAAGCTGTTTTCTGGTTATTATCTTTTAGTGTTTCAGTGGAATTTTATGTTATATGGGAGGAAATGGAATCCTAATTGAATAACTGGATTAGTTCGTGTC
This sequence comes from Apocynum venetum, assembly GCA_019593545.1. NCBI lineage: Eukaryota > Viridiplantae > Streptophyta > Magnoliopsida > Gentianales > Apocynaceae > Apocynum > Apocynum venetum. Next base: position 73,079 of record SRSM01000420.1, read on the forward strand.
CAAGAATGAGTTTTGAATTGGAAAATCTTGTAGAACTGTCTGATGAGGAAAAAATGTTATTAAACCAGTCAAAATTTGGAGTTAAGGTTTGTACTTTTAAAAATTCTCGTCAACCTATTCATTGTATGTGATTTTGGGCTTATGGCTAGTAGCTCTTACATAATTTGTTATGTTTCTGTTCTCAGATTGCCACTCTTGAGTATGGAAATCATTTCTTGCCATTCTATGAGTTATCAATACATTGTAAAGTTTCAAGGAACGTTGGTTCACAGAAGCCCCAGTATACAGCAGATAGACCTTACTATTTTTAGGAGAAGAAATTTAAATTCTGTAGTAAATAAATATGAGCTCAAGCCGTGGAAATATTGTTCTGTAGATCAATTTCCCTCGAGGATACTTGATCAGGGTCAATCTCTAAAAACTGTGAATGCTCTAAAGGGATTTGAACATGTTGATGCTAATGTCTTAAGTGAAAGTTACAACTCTTACGTACTTGATGGAGATGAGGGCGCAAGAAATGTGAGTGGTAAGGGAAAATCAGTACCTAAGGTTGTAATTCCTGGTTTGCCAGATGAAGCAGAGGGTGATTATGTTGCTCCTGTCACCAGTTGTTATTGGGAATGGAAGCCAAAACTGAAAGTTCATTATGAAAAAGCAGGTTCTGAAAATGTTGATTCTCCATCCGTGCTCTTTCTTCCTGGTTTTGGTGTTGGCTCCTTTCATTATGAGAAACAGCTAAAGGGTCTTGGCCGTGATTTTAGGGCTTGGGCTCTAGATTTTCTTGGCCAGGGGTTGTCACTACCATGTGAAGATCCAACATCTTGCAGAAAAACTAGTGATAAATCAGAATCAGATGTACAAAATCTGTTATGGGGATTTGGAGATGAATCTGAACCATGGGCAAAAGAGCTTGTTTTTTCTATTGATTTGTGGAGAGATCAAGTGAGCTATTTCATTAAAGAGGTATCCATCCTTTTTGGTTCTTGTTCAAAATTTGATTCATGATGCAGGTAGTACTCATAGATCATCTGTCAATTGCTGTGGGTTGCTAAACTGCACCTCCTCCTATTTTTTTTTTTTTTGTTACATTATGAAGCTACTAAGTTTTTCTACTGAATCAACATCTGAAGATTGTAGCAATGAAGACTCACATGCAGTTTATAGAATGATTATGCCTAATTTTTCTTCTTTAACTTTTCTGTTGTTAAAATGGCTCTGATTTGCTAAACTTGTCTGAAAGACTAAATTGAGATTTGTGAAATAGTCTATTCTCTGATTATGTCAACTGACCATTGGACAATATCTTCCTTTTAAAATTGTTTTAAAGATCAGTTAGATTCAATGAATTTGTCTAGAATATACAACTTATGATAACCAACTACCCTTCTTGCTTTCTTTCTTGTTTGTCCCAACTACCCTAAGGTGGAAACTGGAAAACCATGATGAAATCCTAAAAATGATGTGTGAACTCCAGTCTATTTTCGCCAAGACTGCTCATAATTTTTCACTAATGGAATATGATTACTTCATTCATTTAAACTCTTTATTTCTCCTCTTTCACCTTCTTTTAAATCAGGTCAATGGCCAGTACCTTATAAAACTTCTTCTCAATTAACATGCTACAAGCAATTTTGCATGTTATATTAGTTTTACCAAGAGACCTCTCCTAAATTTTGCGATACTCCTAATTAATTTCAATTATCTTTTTTTAATAAACTTTTATCACTATTTATTTGTTTATATAATCCTCTAGCATTAGAAACTAATGAAAAAAGAGCAAGCAGTCACAAAATTCTCCCTTTTGTTTTTTTGGTGGTACTCAAACCACCCAGCCTCCTTATAAATATATGAACAGAATAATTGACCCTAAGAACTTATACCCTATCCTCAAGTGAACATAAGCAAAGATTGGCCTGTACAAAGGATATGTCTCTTTGAGAAATGTCAGACAAGGATTTTGTCAAGTTAGATGTGCTTTGTTTGACGTAGATTATCAATTCTAGCTGAATCAGTTGACATTTGTATTCCTTGTTAGTACAAATATGTTATATTTCTTGGTCATTTCCTCATTGAACGTATAATCTTTCAATAGGACTGGGTTTGTTCTTCTCTAAGTCATGTTATGAATTAGGTTTCTGAGTTCCTTTTGCTGCTGAAAGGAACACAACTTTATAGATTATGTAACTTTTGTTCTGAGCTGCAATCATATTGGAGCACAAACTTTATGTTTTATAGTTTAAGCATGTTAACATAATCTGTATAGAGGTAGAGCGTAACTGCTTTACCAGGATGATTGCTGTGGTATGACCTCCTTTCTAATTTCATTTGCTAGAGTTTCTCTTGACATTTGTCTTACAGCCCCCTCTTATTCATTATCTTGATGAATGGTGATTTCATGCTACATTGCTTAACACAGCATCTAGATTTCTGATTTGTGTCATATATATCTCTATGATTTGAACCAGAATCAATAAACACAGTTTCTTAAACGTCACAGGTCATAGGAGAGCCAGTGTATCTAGTTGGAAATTCACTTGGAGGGTATGTTGCACTCTACTTTGCAGCATGCCATCCTGAATTGGTAAAAGGTATAACCTTAATCAACGCAACACCTTTTTGGGGATTTCTTCCTAATCCCAAAAGATCTCCTAGATTGTCAAGAATATTTCCTTGGGCTGGTACATTCCCAATTCCTCCCACTGTCAGAAAGCTCACAGAAGTTGTGTAAGTACTCTAGTTCTTCTAGTACTAGAATGTTAAGCTGATATCCTTCTTTTGGAATGCTATCCCCTGCTTGAAACATGTATTTTCATTAATTCTGAAGATATTCTGTGGTTACTTTAGTTAGTTATGAGGAAGTTCTGTATGAATTCAATTGTTTTGAGAAAGAAAGACAACTGAATCAATCTATTTCATAGATGGCCAATATACATGAATTCAAGTTGATTCTTGATTCTCTCATCATGTTGTTGAAAGAGAGTTTGTTGCCTCCTTCAACTTTATGTAGACCAGAAGTATCCTTAACTCACTTGTTTCCTCCATATTTACCTTGTATTTAGGTGGCAGAAATTTAGTGATCCCGAGAGTATTGCGGAGATTCTCAAGCAAGTTTATGCAGATCACTCGACAAATGTCGATGAGGTGTTTTCCCGTATACTTGAAGTAACAAAACATCCAGCAGCCGCTGCTTCATTTGCCTCGATTATGTGTGCCCCTCAAGGACAGTTAGCATTTAAGGAGGCTTTATCTAGGTATGGAGAGACAAATTAGTGTAACTCAAACTTTACCCCATGTGGTCATTTCAACTTCCTGCTGCTTAAGAAACTTGGAATCACAGGTGTAAAATGAACAAGATACCCATCTCTCTCATGTATGGAAAAGAGGACCCCTGGGTGAAGCCTATCTGGGGTTTACAGGTCAAACGCCAACTGCCTGAAGCTCCTTATTATCAGATCAGCCCCGCTGGTCACTGCCCTCATGACGAAGTTCCAGAGGTATCCAGTTAGTACTTAGCAATAGACTTCTTATTTTATTTGTTTGCTGCTTTTATTATTTGCACATTAATGCATCAGGAAAAAATGGGTTTCCTTTCTCCTGAGGATTCTCTTGCTCTAGATATTTATTATTTTACTTTGATTCAAACGGGAGGGGAGGTAAAATAATTTTACCTTGTTTGGTTTGATTAAATAGGTAAAGAAGGGAAGGGAGAGGAGGAAAATAAAATAAAATTGATTATTATACACCCATAACACTTATTCTTCTTTATTTATTTATGTTTGTAATTTCTATTCTTTTAGTCTTTGAATATATCATCTTTCAGTAAGGTGAGAAGGCAAAATGAAGAGGGGAAGGAGAGAAAATGAAAGGAAGATGAAGTGGAGGAAAAAATAATAAGATAAATTGTAATTATTACACTATTGTAAAGGCAATTAAGTCATTATAAAAGTCACATTGTACTTCCCGCCAAATCCTCTCATTTTCCTGGCTCTCTGAATTTTATCCTGTACATATACAGGTTGTCAATTTTTTGTTACGTGGATGGATCAGAAATGTGGAGTCCCAGGGTTCTGTTGAACTGCCTCTACTGGATGGCTCTGAAAGTTTTCAGTATAATTTTTCCAAGGATTTGGAATTTTTTAGAAAAGGGTCAAAAAAATTAGTAAGGGTACAATTCTATGGGTCCAAGTCATCATTTTGGAATAGGATCAGGTCTTTCTTCAATGAGCTTGTGAAACCCGTTGAACATACAGTGTAATTTCTTATCAAACGAGAGGGATTCGGGAATGAGAGTGATTAGGAACTTAGGGGAAAATGGTTTAGCTGTCTCAAATATAAGAAAATGTGAGACCCTTTTCTCAAATGTCTTTCGTAGGCTCTCTCATCTTGTATTCTTGTCTTCGGCCAAGATGCAAATCTTACTCTTTGTGAGATCTTGTTCTCGTCCGAAGACTTTCTCTCTCTCTTTCCCTGGTATGGTTTACTCACTCCCTCCCTCCCTCTCGCTTTCTCTCTTTAGGGCTTCTCTCCTCCCTCTCTAGGGTTCCTTTTGTCGCCAGCGTTCTATTCTTTGCACTATTACCTTTCTTTTGCCACCGTCACGCTCCAGAGCTCAAGTGCCGGAGCTTAGTACTACTAAATGAAGAAGAAAAAGACAGCTTCACATCACCGCCAGGCCATCCTGTTTAAGTGAGTAGCAGATAAATCAAAGAAGTTCTTGGGTGACCACACTAGTTTTAGATTTATCTAAGAACCCCTTTCTCTCGAAAATTTCGTTCTGACATGGAATTTCTGAACTTCGATCTGCTCTTACATTTAGATCCTTCTTCTGTAAAAAAGATCGGGATTTTTAATATAGTATTTCCCATCCCATTTCCTATAAACAGAAAGCCAATTACTGAAAACAGACACGAAGTTGCACGAAAAACAAATTTCATAAATTCCGCCGCACTTTGTTTTCAAAAAATACAAGAATTCTCCCATAATTTTATTGGATAGTGGTGCACGTGGGATTTTTTATATTATATTATATCAAGAATGGGAAGATGGTGAAGCTTTGTTGCTGGACCTGGTTTGTGGTGATAATTGTGCCTTTTATTTTATTTGTAAGGTAGGAAATTATATTGTTCTTCACTTGCCTAGATTAGGGCTTTTTTAGCTTTTGCTTTGGATGGTATTATAGCCTCTTCTCTAATGTAATTCTAGTTGGTATAATCAATTTTCTATCTAATGAAATTATCCTTTTCTTTATAAAAAACAAAAAAAGAGAGAAAATGTGTCAGTTTCATTTTTACCCTTATAAGATTGGCCATTGTTGACAATTAATGTTGATCCTCTTAGTTTTCATTAAAAATCCGATCAAATCGTAAAACATGAAAAATATTGAGGATAAAAAATTTAAAAACAAGCAATGAAGAATAAAGTTATCAAAAGGGAAAGTAAAAATGTTAGGAACTAAATCTAACAATCTTTCTTAATAATTAAAATTTTATCCTAGCATAATAAAAATAATATCCATAACACGGAGCAATAAACTTGGGAAAAGAAATCAAGCTTATTTCCCAAGATGGTCGATAATACTTCCCTTTCCATTTTTACCCCTATCACTCACTCTCTCTCTCTCTCCTGTCTAGAAAATCCCCTCGATATAATCCCACAAACACAACAAATGTGAAAGCCTGAAAGGTAACAAATCGGATCCATATGACACCGAAATAGAGGCAAAATTTATGGCTGGACTATAATTCTTTTAAAAGAATTCACCATATCTCATAAAAATAATTTTTATTCTCTAAAATTTCTATCACATCACATTTACATTTTTTTCCTAACTTAATAAATGAGTCTAATAATAAATTTCACATATTCATATTTCAAAGCTCTTCATGTTTGGTTAGGGGGATTTGGAAGGGAGGGATTTTTAAAATAATCTCTTATTTTCTTCAATGTTTTTTAGGGAAGGAAAAGGAAAATTTGGAATAAAAATTCCTCCCCTCCCCTTATTTTCTTCTCCTTCAAAATAGGAAAAATTTTAAAAGAGAAAAAATATAGGTATATATTTATTAAATCACCCTTAATAAAAAAAATCATTTATCATTATAATAAATATTAAGAGGATATAATAATTTATTTTATTTTATTTTTCCTCTCATTCCCTTATAAATAAAATAATGATATTTTCTCTCTCCTCCCCTCCCCTCAATTAAAATCATTTCCTCCTAATTAAAAAAGAAAATCATTTCCTCCCATCCCCACTTTTGACCAAAGAGACCCTTAAAGATTACGCTCTTTATGAGGGTCAAAATTTCTTCATAAATCATCATTACAAGGAAGGCCACATTCAAAGTTACAAGATGCAATGAATAATCGACTGACGAACTCATACCATATACAAAGTTACAAGATGCAATGAATAATCGACCTGACGAACTCATACCATATAGCTATTAAATTTAAATATAACGATTTTTATATAGGTAAAAAAAATAGATATTAAATTCACAAATATTTCTCAACTCTTTAATTAAAATAATTAATTGAAAAAAGTTTTTGAAAATAATAAAATTATAATAATTATAATAATATTTTTTTTAAGTTTTTGGATTTATAAATAGAATTAAAAAGGAATTTGGAATACAAATTATATAAAAAGCATAACAAAGAACTAGTATCAAGTTATATTTTTCGTGGGATTAATCATAAATAAAGACACTATTAAGTAGTTGGTTTTAGAATCTCGATCAGTTTAGACAAATTCATATACTTACATAATAGATTAATTCTGATCAAACAAATTAATATCTGATTTAATTAAACACTACTATCAACCAACGTGTATAGAATGTTCAATCAAATTTCATTAATTAAATAATGCGTCACCAATATTAAATTGTATATAACAATCAACTTAATTATATACAATTTAAATTATATAATTTTGCTACTAATTTAATTAAGTCAAGAACTGCAACTCAATTAAACTAGTAGATGCTACTTGAATCATTAATACGAGATTAATAATCATAGCTATATAATCATATTTATTAATTAGATTGTCAATTCAATTAATTCACACAATTATATTGATTAAAATAGAAAATATATAAATACTCAATTAATATATATATAATTATATTAAATAAATACAAATATATATATATATATACATAAAGAAATATTATATTTATATTAACTAAACAAATTAGGCGGTTCAACCGGCCATCTAAATAAATTAAACTAAAAGTAAGGATACTCGGTCTTTCATAATAAAGAAAATAAAAGATATAAAAGTACGTTAAATTAATTAGGTGGTTCGGCCATCCATTTACAATATTTTAAATGCATAAAGCAAAATAATTAAAGACTAGTCGGATAAACCGACCATAAGTCCAATTAAATAAATCCAAATAGAAATTAAGTATAAAGAAAATTATCTCATAATCTCAGTTATTAATAACTTAACACATATCCTTACTAACAAAAGGAAATTACTCACAATACATATTTAATAAATATAAGATGAAATTTATAAACATTGAAAATAAAATTTGAAAGATAAACTCCCCGAAAATATTGAAATTATTCGGGTATAAGTTCTTTACTAAATATTACAAAAAAATCTTGAAATATTATTTTAAAATTCTAGAAAATATTCTAAGATTAAGAAAATAATTAAAGAAATAAATTGCAAAAGAAATGAAGATTTGAGCTAAATTAGTGTTGAAATAATAAAAATAAGCTTTCAATTTATAGACACAAAAACAAAGGATAAAATGATCATTTCGCACCCCCAAAGTCTTAAAATTTTAGTGATAGACTAATTTTCCCAAATATCACCATGTGTCGCATTCTCATTAGTTTATATTACGGCTTCTAGAATCACCACTTATGATATTATTGTATCACGTCATCGAATGACATAAATTTTTTAAAAAAAAAAACTTTTTCAATATTTCTTCTTATTCTTTTTATTTACAAAATGAACTAAAATACATTAAAAAACTTACAAATAAAGAAATAAAAAGAAAACATGAAATATATTCATTAAATAACATAATTAATTAATTTTTAAATAAAATATAGTTATTAAATACAATAAAAATCAATTAATTTATAAATACATTACCAACTCATAATCCATCGAAGAGTGAAGACTTCTACTGCTTATACAAACATCTACAAGTATTGCTTGAGCAAGTCGGAGTCCCCAATCGAATCTGACTCTTCAACTCTTTATTTTTTTTAAAAAAAGGTTCAAATTTGAGAATTTTAATCTCAAAAAATTTCTTTTTCATTTTTCATCATAAAAGAATTTGTATCCAATTTGATATAAACATTTATTTATTTATGATCACTATAAAAAATCAACATTTTTTTATTTAAACTGTGTGATATTTTATTAAGAATATGATTTGAACTCATTATTTTTTAAATAGATAGACGAGACCATTTAATCGTTTATCAATCAAACTACATATATTTATAAAAAAAATTAAGGTTAATTTTCTCTTTTTCCTTGTTTAATTGAGAATAATTTGAGGACTTCTCCAAAGCACAAGCCTCCATGGTAAAAGGCATGTCGTCCCCGGAAATTAGGATTGGTTGTCTCATTGATGGGATGGGATTATGGGAATAAAACATTGAAACAATTTAAGACTTTATTTTAGACAGAGAAACATTAAGGATTTTTTTTTTGATAGGTAAAGAAACATTAAGGATTTATTCGTTAATTTTGTTTCATCCATTAGAACAAGAATATCAGATAATTATAGACTTTTCATAGCGTATTGGAACAACATTTAATAGTGGTACATTCTTAGTTTTGCTTCTCCAAGAATACAATGGCAAAACGGCCGCCGGGCCTAGCCCTGCCCAGCTGACAGGACAGACCAGTTCGAAACTCGACGGTCTTACGATATTGAAATCTAACCCAATCTTTGCACGGGCAGTCGAACCACTGGGCCAATTTGGTCCGATTTTAAAAAATTTAAATAAAATGTTGAAAAACCATTTAACTGATAAATTTGAAAAAAAAAAAGCGAAAGACAAGAAAAAATATTATCTTTGCATAGGGTCTCTTCGACAAGAAACACAAGTGACAAGAGTATAGCAAGTTGGCAATTCATAAGGCACTGTACATTCTTTACTGATTGAAGTAGGATAAAAGTACTTTGTAATTTGTTTGTAAGTGGTGTAATGCCTTATACGTGGGTTATAGCCTTAGAGGCAGTCATCTCCTCTTTTAAAGTATTACTCCATCCGTCCAATTTTGAACCATTTTATATTTTCATTTTTATTTATTTAAAATTAAATATATATATTTTATTTAAATTTTAATTAATAATCTCTTTAATTTAATGAATTTATACAGCTCATCACTTAAAAAATTAATTTAATAAATTTATATTTCATTAATTCATCCATCAATAACTAAATTAATTAAATTTTTTAAAATTTTAAACAAAATAAAAAGTTAACATTAAATTTCATAATAGTATTACCTTTACCTTTACCATTTAGTCACAACCCATGGAAGAAAACACTTTTTGACTTCCAATGAGTTTACTATACAAAAGAAGGAAAAGGGTGGAGCCGGAGGGAAGAAATACAGCATTGTATGACTCAGCTACTGTGATATATTTAATATGATATAAAACAATGATTTGAAAGGTGTAATATGTTATATATTTAATACAATTATCTATGAACACCAACAAAACTAAAAAGTCCCATATTTCCAAATCCCAATTCACCATTCCCACCATCCTCCAAATAATTTTTCGTTGCCATTTGTAATCACAATTGAAGAAAATAATCACGAAAAATGGAAGTCCTACTAAGTAGACTATGAATTGGGAGAAAACAGAAAAATGGAGAGACCACATGTAGGTCAATAGGTGAACTGTAAAGCCTTAATGGAAGGAAAAGAATACAGTTGGTAAGAAGATGCTAATTTGCTAGAGACATAAATCTGGCGAAGGTTTTGAGAGTTCCAAATATCTATATGGTTCTGGGCTGGCTTTTAACTTTCTTGATAACTGGACTTAGATTTGTATATGCAGTAGAGGGTGCTCGGTTCCCACGTTAAATTCTTGCTTACTATAGGCATTTTCCTTTTGTCTAGTCATTTTCATGGGGAACATCTTTAACTGTACAAATTATTTGATTATAGTTATTCATCAGAATATCAATTTCAAATCTCGCTGGCGTGCACATGAAATGCCTTAATGGAAAATCTATCCTACTATGGATCAGACAAAGTGTGTCTGCCTCCCATAAAATTGGGCTTTTACTATATTTACCTCATGCATGATTTTAAAATGATGAATTTGTCATAAATTTGAGTCTAAATTTCTGATTTCTAAAGTACTTCAGGGCCTCTCAGGCCTCGACTAATCCGAAGTCGAGGCAAGTCGGATCTCTTGCGAGTTGTTCTCTTAAACTCATCTCTCCTTTCTTTCTCAATATTTGTTTGAGGAGTTTCAAATTCCTTGTTATAAGTTGAGCAGTTTGTCTAATATATCGAGACATTAGTGAAGAAACATTGAGAGTATATATGCCCTTCTACATCATTGGTTCAATATTTTACGTACTCAAATGGCATGTATGGTTTCTAAACTATTTCCCCTCGGCTAGTAGAGTAATGTAAATACAAAATAGGACACTGATAATGAGTTACAACTAACAAACAAATGACGGAAAACAAAAGGAAAATCGTCGTTTGAATATTTTTTGAATGATATTCACATTCTCATAGAAAGTAGCATCACTTACTGCCCCTTTAGTTGACTTTTGGAATGCATCATAGGGCAAAGCACAAGTCTTTCCAACAAATAACGAGTAATTCTTTTGTATAGAAATATAATTCAATTCATGAATTTTTATTATTTTAAAATATAAATTATTATATAAAATTTTATCAATATTTTATTATTATCTTCTAATATTAACCTAATTAATTTTCATCTATCATCTCACATCTTTCTTATTTTTAACATAAAGTTTTTATATTTTCTTACTTTCAAAACAAACTTCATTTTTTCTTTTTATAACATAATAATTAAAATCATTTTAGAAATAAAAAAATATATCGATCTATATAAAAATAGGTATAATAATTATATTTATGAATGGAGGGAGTACAAAAGCTGTCCCCAATGTGCTTTGCAGCAGGAACGAAAGAAAGAGAAGAAGATAATGACTAATGAGGGACATTCATTTTATTGAACTTTGATGTGTAAGACAATATTTCTCTTATATAGAAGAAGAAAAGTGAGAAAAGAACTTACCATGCGCTCTAAGAATATATTGATATCCTTCACACTGATCACATTGTCTCCAAGCCAATAAGAGGAAGAAGTAACCTGTCAACATTTTCCTACTAACAAGATTCCATCAGAGCTGGACAGAGAATCCGATCATGGATCAAGCCTCTAGTTAACCATTTCACAAGAGTAATCAATTGTCAATAAATCACCATCATTTGAATCTTTTAAAGACCCAGGGATCAAGGATTGGCGGAAGCTTCACCCTCTCAAGGAGCTCCATATGCCCTTGTTGATGCAGCCATGACAAAGGGGGTGAAATATTAACTTCTTGAAGCATCTAAATTTCATATAGTGTATAAGTTTCCATGCAGAACATAAAGATTCCTATCAAGTAAAGACAAGCAAGAAGTCTCAATAACTGCAAATATTTTTATAGGACAATTAACCTATTTAGTTAGTTTTGTATATTTGAGACTCTTATCATTAATGTCTCATATACAAAATTCAAAATTTTAAATATTTGACTAACAAGATCCTTAACTTTCAAGATTTGTTAAAAATTTAAACAAATCTTTAAAAGTTTTAAACTTGTAAATCAATATAAAATATATTAAGATCTTAATAGTTAATAGTTAAGACTCAAATATGCATGACTAAATAAAACAATTTTCATATGATTGAAGACAGCATGGTATTATGGTATACCAACCATATTAAAGCTGAATTTCAGCTGGGTTTCAATATTTTATACAAATCCACAACAAAGCAGATAATTATATTTATGGCACAAATACAATGACCCTTAGGAGAAATTCGACAAGTACTCCAGCTCAACAACATTTGAGATTATATAAGTTGGATCAGAATAATACATAAACTTCTCCACACGGAAATGAATATCATTGATCAGTTTTTATATAGACTTACATTTTATTCTACTTTAAAAAAACTGAGAGGTGATAAACAACAATGTGCAAAAGAGGTAATAAATAACTCATATGATGAAGAAAAAATTCTGAAAGTTCAACAAATAACTACAAGGTACTTGAACAAGGATAAATTATCAGTCGGGCATGGAACGGTTGATGCAGTTATTCACGAAATTCTTATCTTGCTGAGAGCTTATTATCAAAATCTATCTCGCTGAGAGCGGTCGTGTAAAAGTTCGAATCTACTAATAGGAGACCAGTGGTGCTTTGTTCACATTGAAGAAAAACCCGATTAAACTGGACCAAAGAAAGCATCATGGTATACATTGAACAGCCATACTATTTTATTCATTCACTTTGAACAGCGTATGAAACAGTGGAAAGAATAAGATATCACCCTGTCGTTGAGATACATTCCTGTAGAGATTCACTTCACAAAGAATAATCGGGAGACTAATAAATTGAAACCCCCAAATAATCTACAATAGGTGATTTGAAAGCAAGAGAAGCTTACAGATTTTAGCTTCGCTTGGTTGCCAAATCAGCAAGGGCCTTCAGTGGCCACTCAAAAGTGTTTTACAAAGAACTAGCTAGGTCAAGGATTCTGCGAACCTGAAATAGATCTAGCACTCAATTCATCCAGTCCAGAATCTTTGTTCACACTCTTATCCTCCATCAAGCGGTCGCTCTGTCCAGATTCTTTGCTCAAACTGCACTCACCAACTGAGTTGTTTCTCACCAGCTGGAAAATACTATCGTGGTCCTTACCACGGACAAGAGACAGATTGCTTTTTCTGGGAGTGAACTTTTCATTTCCAAATCTTAAACTTGAACCAACCTTTGGAGATTTGTTATGTATCTCGATCCCATCATCTTCTCCCCGAAATTCAGACTCCCCATCAAAACCATTCATCAAATCCATCAAGTTACTCCTGAACCCCAAATCGGAGTACACTCTTCGAGAAATCCGCAAAGGCCTTGCAACAATAGTATCATCTCCACCCTCCAAATTGCCCCGGTCACCAACCTTTTCCCTCAAATCCAAATTACTAGTTCTTGATTCAACTGGTCTCCCAACAGTTTCAACCATCAAGCATGGATTTGTAAAACCATTCCAGGAATGCAGTGGAACCAATTTACTCAACCCACTCAAACACTGAGCCACCTCCCTCATTGTTGGTCTCCTCTCCCTACAAGACCTCACACATTTTGCAGCAACCACAGCCAACTGCTTCCTCACCAATGCATCCTTGGGAGGCGCAATCCTTGGATCAAAAATAGCCAAAACTTTCCCTCTCCGAATCAGTGGAATAGCCCAATCCACTATGGAAGGAGGCGAATGCCCCACATCGATTGCCTTCCTTCCGCTAATTATCTCTAGCAACAATATCCCAAAACTAAAAACATCAGTTTTGGTGCTCAAATTATCAGGGGTAACATAACCAGGGTCCAAATATCCCATTGTACCTGCGGGCGGAGTTGACCTCAACCTGTAATCATCAACTTGGCACCTTAAAGCCAACCCAAAATCACCCAAACGGGCATTAAAGTTCCTATCTATCAACACATTAGCTGACTTTATATCTCGGTGAATAACAGGAGGACTCAAAGAATGAAGAATATCAATAGCTTTAGCTGTCTGTAATGAGAATTTTATTCTTCTCCCCCAAGTGGGTGGGCGAGAATTCGAGTGCAAATTATCATAAAGAGTGCCATTACTCATAAATTCAACAACTAAAAGGCGATCACGAGAGTCATTACTTGTGAAACCAACCAGATTTACCAATCTTGGGCTTTGCAGCTTTGACAAAATATCAATTTCATTCTCAACTTCATTTGGATTCTCCGATGTGGAAGAGACTCTTGGTCCTCTCGAAGACTTCTTGATGGCCACAAGTTTGCCACCGCTGAGAACTCCCTTGTAGACAAGGCCATGGCTGCCTCTGCCCAACAGCTTCTGCTCAGAGAACCCATTAGTAGCCTTCTCAAGATCACTGTAATTGAATTCCTGGATCTTGATAGCCTTCTCTTTTGCAATTTCGTCAGAGTTGCTTTGATGGGATTTCTTGGAGGAGCCTGCAAGATGATGAGAATTGGAGGTTAAAATTGCAGATTCTGCTTTGCATGACAGATAGCCCATCAAGACTGAATTTTTGAGTCTACAGTATCAAATAAAATGGAGTCTTTAACACTTATGGCAGAAGACTTGTGGATTGTGGAGAGGATTCTGGGGTTGGAATCGTAGATGATTGTTTGACTGCTGTATAGGTATGCAAATTGTAAACAGAAAAGGAAAGATATTGAAGAGTCCTATCTATGGACTATGGGGGCGTGGGAGCGGGGGGGGTGGGGGTGCCAGGGAAAAGGAAGGAGTGGGGAGGTGGGGACTTGGATGGGAAAGGAATCCCAAGATGGGATTTTGTTGCATTAAAAAGGGTTGGTGTTCTCTCAAAAAAAAGACCGAAAAAAAAAGGTTGGTGTAACTTGTCATTACAGTAAGCTTATTTCACTTGTCATCACAGTAAGCTTATACAATGAAAGTATTTAGGTGTCTTTTTCATCAAATGTGATTTAGAATTTAAAATTTTATAATATTTTATATATTTTCAATTTATAATTTTATGGAATTCATTAAAATTTAAGGTATTCAATATGAAATTTAATGAATTTTATAATATTTTAATATCTTTAAAAGTTTATAAATTTAAATGAAATTTTAATTTAAATAGAATTTAAAGAAATTTGAAATAAAAAATATGAAGAAAAAATTATTTCACAAATTCAACATCTATAGGAATTTTATGCAATTCTGTCTCTTTATTGTCAATAGAAAATAAAAATAACAAATATAAAAAACAAAATATAATGTATATTTATCAAGTTGATTGTCATGACTTTATATTTCTCCTCATAATAATAATTTCATTAAATTGCATGTTAGAGACATTTCCTTAGACTTTGAATTATATATAAAAAAAATAGAGAAATAATTTTGTTTTATATATATGAAAATATATATTGAATGAAGATTGATTAAAAATAATTACTGAGTCGTTCTTTTTCAAAGTTAAAAAATTTGTTCCTTATAGTTTCCGGTAGTAAAATACAGAAATTTTATTTTATTTTTAAATGGCATAATTATAGTTTTTTATGATTTTTTTATGATTATAAAGTACATATATAACTTTGTTTAATATGTTTCTATTTCTGACAAAAAAAAAGAACGTTCAAAAAATGTATATATGTATTATATTTTTTTTATACAAAAAATAGAATTTTTTATTCATTGTATAATTATAATAAAAATACAAAAATTCATCAAATTTCACTAAAATCAATAAGATAGAATTCCATTGAATTCTAGTGAATCCAATAGATTATGTAATCTTAAAAATTCTATCCAATTCTATATTGGGAACAAAGCCTAAGAAAAAGAGAAGAACTGAAGGGAGATCTTAATGTTGGATCATACAAATGAATAAAGAAATTGATTGAAGATTAAGGCAGTGGTACCGAAGAAAATGAACTTCTTTAAAACAAATTCAGCAAATTGGCATTTTTCAATCCAAACTATTTCGGTTTAGATAAGATCCCTAATCATTTTTTTATAACTTTTAAGAACTCCAAACTTTTTGCATGCTGCAGACAAGGTTCTTTTGGCTTGAAAATTAAATTATCAGGCCAGGTCAACGATTTCACTCAAATTTCGGTCAACAATTCAAGGGTATTTTTGTCTATTTACTATTTACCCCTTTATTTAAAACACAAAAATAAAAACCAACGCAAAATCCATGGCTTTTTAAAGGATATATGTGTCATTCATGAAAGCCATAAAACTCAAGAAAAAAAACAGCCAAAAGTTTTTTTTTATATATATAAGATTGCCCTAAATTGTTCGTGACATATAAGCAATTATCCAATATTATTTTTTTTCCTTATTCTTTGATACATTTGCTCAATATTATCCTTTCATCTAAAATATGATGGAATCATTTTTTAAGGGCAAATTTGGAAAAGAACAATATGGACAATATTTGAAATATTAGAGACTAAACAATCGATAAAAAATATGGACGAAAACGGATAAAATTTTAAAGAATAAGGATGAAAACGAGAAATTATTCTAAAATTTATTCCTCTGTTGTAATTTTTTTTATTTAATACAAATGTAAATTACCAATTATCCTTATTTACTATATTGTTAATAATGAGATTTATTATATATAAGGAAAAATGATTTTATTAAATTGAGAATATTATTTTTTATACTTTATACAAAATTATTATTTTAAAGAACTTTAGGTGAACACGAAAAATAAGTATTAATTATTTCTTTTTATTAATTAATCAATAATACACGAAAAAATAAATTATTATAATAAAATCAACAATCTATCATAAAATAAAGTTAATAATAACTTATATTGAAACAATTTTTTTTCATGTTTGTTTTCATGAGTGTGATATTCAAATTCAATAAACTTAAATCGTTCAAGAAGTAACTTAGTATTAATTGTTCATTTATCTATTTACAATACTTGTATTATTATCAAGTTATATATGAATTTTTGTAAAAATATTTTAATAAGTCAACATCTCAAAATGATAAAATGAATAAGAAAATAAATTTTAGGATAATTTTTCATTTTAGTATTTATTCTTTGAACTTTTATTCATTTTCGTCCTATTTTTATCAATTTTTTAATTCATAATCTTTCAAATTTTGCTCAACCTTGTTCATTTTCAAATTCCCTTTAAAAAAATGTTGTCATATTTTAAATAGAATCAAAATATTGGACAAATGTGTCAAAAAATAAAAAAACGATAAAAAATTAAAAACAACATTGCTATTAAATTATGGACAATTAGAAGCAATTTTCCTTTTTTTGTCTTCCCTTCCTCATGTGGAAGTTTGAACTTTGTCCTGTTGCAGCCACCCACCCTGCACCACCATCGACCATCGCCGACCGCCCTGAAGTTTGTTTGCGTTTTGTGTTTTCTCTTCCTTTCTTCTTGTTCCTTTTCTTTCTCCCAATTACTTTACACACTAAAAAAAAGAACTAAGCTCTCTGAAACCAAAAAAGATTGATAAAGGCAAAACTCAAAAGTTGGAATGGTTCAGATCAAGATCGATTCAACCTTCAAATATCAAATATATGAGAAAATTAGGTGGGTCTTTTATGTTTTTATTCTTTTGAAATCTATCATGTAGATTTAAATCCCTTTTTTTTAAAAAAAACATTATATAAAAATTTGAAACTCAGATTGCTTCTTGCTTAGCAGAAGACGATCTGATGGGGTGAGTGCATAATCGATGGGTGAGTGCATAATCGATGGCTAAGATACGCACTAAACAAAATATGAAGGGTGATTTGGTAGGATAGACTGGAAGGGCACTAGAGAACTTTGAAAGAGTTATGGTTTTTCCATGCTTTTTCTATGGCATTTGGTATACCTGGTTGCACTGCACATTTAAGAGATATAGAGGTTTGGAACTGATTTTATTTATGGCTCTAGTTTTCTAGTACTTCTGCTTTCAAAACTAACCAGAAGTTGGTTTTCGCTGAAGCTAAGGAGGGGCTCTCTTTCACGCCGCCTTGCTATACAATGTTTTGAGGAATAAATTTTAGGTGGTGGATTTGCAGAAGAAAGAAGAAGAAACAGAAAAAGGGAAGGAAGAAAAAAGGCAAATAGTAAATGGACAAAAATACACTCGAATTGTTGACCGAAATTTGGGTGAAATCGTTGATCTGACCTGAAAATTATCCGCAGCTCGTAAAAAGTTTGGGTTTCAAGTGAAAAAAATTATTAGAGATCTAATCCTCTGAACCAAAATAGTTTGGGGATGAAAAATGAGAATTTGCCAAAAATAATTCTGACTCAGTCTCTGCAAAGACAGATTCCTTCTGCCCTATGAATCGCGCAATTCTTTTTGTTTAAAGCGATTTTATGGCCAAACAAAGGAAAAACGAAGGAAATTAATGTGGTCATAGGACGAGGTAATTGGCGAGCAATAACCATTTGCCAATTGCCATAGACAAAGACATGGGAGCCAGAATGATTCGGTTTTCTTCTTTGTAAAATATGTATAGTAGTATATTCTTAAATATTTAAACAATTACTGTATTTCGACATTTTTATACTTTTTTCATAATATAAGGGGTTGATAATTACCAAATAATAATAATAATATAAGTGGTTGGTTTTTAGTTTTAGATCATGGATGCCAATCATGTCATATTCGTTTTGTGGTTATGGTTATGAGGTCATAACTTATATTACATGAAGGGAATCAAGGGATAGGAGAATGAGACTCGAAAACACAACCTGATGAGTGAGTAAAAGTGAAAGTGAAAGTGAAAGTGAAAGTGAAAGTGATCAATCACTACGATCTTATTTCGCTTAAACTCGTCAATTCAAAAAAATATAATTAATAAGTGAAAATAATTAAAAATAATTTAAACACTCAAAATATAATGTATAGAATTTAATTTAATTTAAAAGTTCGATGTAAATAAAGATTAAATAGCTAAAATTATATTTAAAATTTTGTAAATGTAAACAAAATTTTAATTTTTCTTTTGACGAGTTAAAAGATAAAAAAATATTCATATTTCCAAATGGAGGTCGAATAATAAGGATTTTGTTTTGGTACTTTTTCATAATTTTTGTTAATGTATTATTCATGTGTTGTAAGTCATTTTAAATTATATAATATTTTTACAATATAAATGGTTAGAATTAATAAATTATTTATTAATTTCTTTTTCACATATCATTCTTACAAGTTATTGTAAAAAAGAAGAAGAAAAAACTTGTTTTAGGTATTCGTATCTCAATTACATTTCCAAAAAAAAATGATTGGAAATCTTTTTAGTAGTTTGATTAAAAAAATGTAATAAAATTTAATGTCTACATTTTATTTATATATATGCATAATGTCTATTTTATTCCTTCTATCTCAAAATATAAGTCTTGAAAAGACTTTTTACACATATCAATAAAATATTTTACTTCTTAAGTTGCCCTTATTTATTATATCTTGTAAATAAAAAAAATAAAAAAATATTGTTTTAAGGAGAATAAAATATAAATAATTTGTCTTAAAAATAAGAAAGACATGATATGAGATATTAAAATAGATTAGGGTAATATTGAAGTTAATGATAAAAATATTCACAAAATTACATAAAAAATTTATATTTTTTTACGGAATGAGTATTAAAATAAACATAATTTTCATATAAAATTTTTCTCACAAGTAACGACCTAAAACTAAAAGATTTACATCCTTAAATAACTAAGTAATGTGGTAACTTCAAGGTGACAACTTAAGGCCAAAAACTCCTTAATTTTTTATTAAGTCAAATTAGATATTCAATTCAAAATAGATGAAGTATTATTTTTTTTTGGGCAAAATATGTCAGTGCTCTTCAAACTTTTACAACATTTGATTTTCACACCTAAACTTTAAAATGTTTAGTTTAGATATTTGAACTTTCAAAACATATCATTTTATCTCGTTCGTCAATTAACCACGTTAAGTGGTGACGTGGCCATTCAAGAGGCATTTTCATTAGCAAAATTCAGGGGGCAAATCCAATTATCAATACAAAGTTCAGGGGCACTTCCAATGTCAATATTTTGGTTGATATCAAACTCCTATAATTTAAAATGAAATAATGTAAATTGAATTTAGCTTTAGTATGAATTTAAATTAAGCAATTTAATTTAGCTTTGTACTTATATCTCTTATTTTAGTTATATTTCTATCTCTCTTTTTTTCTCTGTATTACTTGAGTTGTGCAAACTGAACAAGGTAATGGTATGGTGTCAATTTTCTTAAAAAAATTATTCTATATATTTAATGTGTTTATAAAAATTACATAGAAAATAATTAATGAGTAATTAAAGTTGTGTATAAATTGAATAAGTTTAAAGATTAATATGGCATTTATTGGGAAGATAGAAAATTAATAAAAATAAAAGTAATAATTATAATTGAATATATATATATATATATATATATATATCTTATAATTGAATATCATTATCTCAACCAAACCATTGATGTTGGAAGTGCACCTTGAATATTGTATTGATAATTGGATTTGCCCCCAGCACTTTGCCAACGAAAATGCCCTCTGAAATATCACTTAACGTGTCTAAATCAGTCATTTTAAAGTTTAAATGCCAAAATCAAATGTTGCGAAGTTCAAGAGGCATTGGCATATTTTGCCATTTTTCTTTAGTATGCAAAGTTGAAACCTATTGTAACTTATAGAACAAAACGCGAATTAATAAAGTTGTTCAAGAATCATTTATAGGTGATTGCTATAGTGGAAGTGTAACTCATTACTTATATGACAAGCAAAAATCTTACTATAAGAAAGATAATATAATTAACCCACCAAACATTGATTGATAAGTCATAAACGAACGTTATATGTACAAAACTTTATAAGTTCAATAACAAAAGTTTTTCAAAAAATGAAGGAGAAATAATAATTACATCTTTATTGATAAACTAATATACTTTTCCTTACAAAATCTTGTATGAATAATATTTATAATAGTAAAATTCTAATGAATTAAGAAAACAAATTAAAAAAACCTATGACTCTTAAATCACTAAGAAAATCACATTACAAATTGTATTTGGAAGTTATTAAAATTTATTTTATAAAATCTTTCAAATCTTATTTTAAATAAAAAATCTTCAAAAAATACTACAAATTTCGTGCATTTTTCATAAATTTTTCAAAATTTATTGAAACATCTTCAATAATTAGCAATTAAAACTTATTGAACCTTTTTTTCATCAAAAGTTTTAAAATAATTTACATTTTAAAATAAAAGTAATTCATTAATTCAAAATCTAGTGTGTACTGATTGTGATCAGTGGTTATCTTAGTTGCCATGCCGTATTTGGCAGGGAACCACGAAGCGTGTATATTACTCCTATTTCGTCATATTTCATTTTATCTTATTTTTTTGAAAGGTCTCAATTCTATTTATTTAATAAAATTAATTACAGCAGTTTTTTGTAGCTTATTTTTTTTATTTCGGTTCCATGTTGAAAAAACTAAATTAAAAGTCATCACCACTATAAAATAAACTAGAAATTGTAGTAGAATTAAGATGAAAAGAAGTTTTAATTTCTAGTATCCCAATGATAATAAATTCCACAGAACCCTTCATCTTACGCGTGTGTATCTGCGTATATAGCACTACTATCTTTTATTAGTGACTGAAGAAATGGAAGAATTTCAATAATGTGATTATATTTTAATTTATATATGAGAATAAAATAAAAATACTTTCTTCCAACAAAATATTCCATTCTGCCAAATTTAAATATTTGTTTTAGTGCATATATTGTTGTAAAAAATGTTGTAACTCACTTATTAACGCACCTAATCCAGAAGCTAGAGATCCTGACTTCCATACCTACACATCATATAATAAAAAAATACATATAGCATAGAAATATAAAAAATTATTTAGTGTACCTTTTTTTAATGTATGAATCTTTTCTAAAGACATATTATCATTAATTTTTGTCATACCTCTTTTCCATATCTCTCTTTTCTTTCTTCTTTTTTTCCTTAATGAAAGTCCTAAAGTTAAATTTGGTTAACAAAATTTTAGTATTGATATTAGTATTCTTGAAATAATAATTCATTAATGTGAAAAGGGTAAGATAATTGTAGATCTTGAAAAAAAAAATCATGAATACTTTGTTTACATATAAAGAGGACAAATTATTGAAGCAAATAAAATATTTTTAAGTGAATAGTAAAATGGGTAATGATATTTTCATTGAGTCACACTTTTGATCGTCATACTTCTTTAAAAAGAAAGAAGAAGTTTTCTAAACTTTTTTTAAAAAGCCAGTAATTGAGATCATTATGTTGATCTCGACCATTAGCCGTAATATAAATGCATCTTTTTTTTTTTTAATGTTTGCTCTGAGTTTGATTGTCCATATGTTTATTTAATTATATTTTTATTAATATATACTCTGCCCATTTTAAAATAAGTATTAGCTTATATGTTTGTATATTTATTAAAAATATTGAAAACAATACAAATTTTAATTATAAATTCAAATATACTCTTAATAAATAATATTCTAAATCAAGATTTTATTATGTCTCTTTCTATATTTATCACTCATATTAACTCTCAACTTAAATAGGGATAATATTAATAATTCTTCTGGAATGACACTTATTTATGAACTTAGGAGTATTATTTTCTCTTAAGCTCTCTTTGTTCAGAATTTAACGTAAATAGCCCTTTTTTTAAATAAGTGATCAGTTGTGACCCGCAGAGGAAATCAAAATAGCCCATTATGCTACTCGTACTGACGTGGCTTGTTGAGGAGGAGAGTTATGTTAGGGCGTGCTAAATGTAATAGTCTAATCACTAAATGTAACACTGTTTATGACTTAATTATTCATATACTTTTTTATTGTTGAAAAGCTCAACAACTTAGTTTGTGAACATGAGCAGATGACTCGGCCTCGGCCATGTAAGACTTCAAGGCAAATAAACGACGCAGTTAGGAATGAACATGAATCAGATTGAATCGGGTCTCCAGTGATATCCGTCCGCGTGTCACACACTCCAGTAGGTGAATAACATGCGCGGAAACTCTGCTTGCGGACTCTGGCTACTGTTACGGTACGGGCATAGGCGCCGCGGAGTTTGGCAAAGCCAGCAGCATCACTGGCCACAAGTTTTCTACGAGTTACAGCATCTATAATTCCTAAAAAAAAAGGGAGCATGCTTTCTATACAATCATGATAGTATGAACTTAATTTGAAAAAACGCACAAGAAAGCGTGTTTTCATTACGGCTTTAAAATGGGCTATTTTACTATTCACTCAAAAAAATTTATTATGACTTTAAATACAAAAAGTATTACATTTAGTAAATTAGTTTTTAAAAGGGGCCATTTATGTTAAAATCTCTCTCTTTCTCTCTCTTACTCTTTTCGTCTCCCGAAGGACAACCAATCATCTTATAACCGAAAAAGAAAAGAGAGAAATATTGATCCCCAATCTCTTGCCAATTTCAATCTTTTCTCTTGCCGACTTCTTTCTTTTGGGAGTCAGTTTTCATTTCTCTTGCCGAGCAAATTCATCACTTTGCTTTTAGTTCGTGGCCACTTGATGGGGCTGGCCAAGTCTTTTAGCATAATTCTTGGGTTTTTTCAAGACTATTAGAGCTCTCAAATTCCTCATTCAAAAAACCACATAAATATTTTTTTTTTCCAAATTCCATTATTGAAATTGGATAAACACTCACTATATCTCCTTTTCTTATTTATTATTAACAGTTCATTTTTTTTCCCACAAATCTACAACTTTTACTTGTTTAAAGCTTTAAACAAGTAATTTAAAATTTTGAAATTGTGAAATATACTTTTTAAAAATTTGTTCAATTTCAAAATGCCTTAAGAATTTGAAAATATATCATCTAAAATATCTCTATGAAACTTGAATTAACTTTACAAGCCTTAGATTTGCTTGAATGTTGTGTGTGATTTGATTTGAGTTTTTTTTAAGCTGCAATTCATTTGGTTGGCAAAGAATATGACATGACAAAGTATTCTTTTTTCATTAATCTTAAATTCACAAGTTTTGTTCAATTCTAAGGCATTTTAAAAAAAAAGAATCCTTAAATAAAAAAAAGTAGTGCAACTTTCCTGGATTCTTATTCTGATTACTTGCTTTAAGAATCTAATCATAAAACATCTTATTTTTAATAATTCTTTTTATTAATATTTTTTAATTCATTTTTATTCTCTTCAATATCTTTTTTTTAAAGCACACACACACTCTCTCTCTCCTTCTTTTTTCTTCTCTATTCTTCTTCTTCTTATTATTAATATTATTAGTGACAAAAAGTTGAAGTTGTGAAAAAATTAATTTAGAAAAATTCTATTTCATTGTTATTTATTTGAAATATTTGAATATATATATATATATATATAATATTCATAATATTGAAAAATTAAGAACTACTCCATCCGTAAAAAAAAAAGTCACTAAATGACTTTCTTCTTGTTTTGAAATATACATTGTTTTACTAAATTTTATAGATATTTCATCATTAACTTTCAATATTGCCCTTATTTACTTTCATATCTCCTTTCACATCTTTCTTATTTTCAAGGTAAAACATTTATATTTTTTTTCTTATCAAAACAAACTTTCTTTTATCTTTATTATTTTTAAGACATAATAATTAATGCTATTTTATGAACAAAAAAGGTTCTTTGATCTGTATAAAAGTGTCCAATTACTTAAATTTATGGACGAATGAAGTATTTAAATTCATATGTCTCACTGTTATGGATTTAAATCATTTGAGAATGTTTAAGGTTTTTTAAATATTCACAATGTTTAAGGTTTTTTAAATATTCACAATATTTAAGAATTAAGAATGTGAGTTTTTCTAAAAAAATTTATATAATACTCCCTCGTCTCATTTCAATTGTCTATATTTCTTTTTTGGAATGTTCCATTTCAATTGTCACTTTCTAATTTTAATATATATTTTTACATTTTTACTCTTATTATTAATGAAAAGGTTAGAGATGAGTTGTCTATAATTTATTAGATAATGCATTTTTAGAATGATTAATACTTATGCAATAGCTATTAAATGATGATAATATAGAAAGTTTACTAGTATAATTATCATTTTCAAGACTTGTATTAATTCTTGTACAAGTTTAAAATGAACAATTGAATTCGAATGGAGTGTAATTTTTTATAATTTTATAATTTGTAAACATAATTATTTATTTTATATACATTTAAGCAAATTATAACATAATTATTACAAACCTAATATTTATAAGAGTATTTAGATATTTTAGTCATAAACTGAATTTGTTACTTAATTCATTAACTTAAAACAAATATATGAATAAAAGATCTTGATAATAATAATAGAAATTTTAACAATTTCCATGACAACTTTCCTAATCTTTCCAAACCTAGAATAAGTAATCTGTATGAGTACTACTCCATCCGTAAAAAAAATAAGTCGCTAAATGACTTTCTTCTTGTTTTGAAATATACATTGTTTTACTAAATTTTATAGATATTTTATCATTAACTTTCAATATTACCCTTATTTATTTCATATTGTCTTCGGGTATATAACTGAGTTGGTAAAGTATGTGGTGATGTGAGGAGAAATCCTCGACAACGCATGTTTAAATCCGATGTAAAACAAATTTTCATTAAAATATTATAAAAATTGTTCTGTAGTTTGTCCTAAATGATTTCTGATACGGGACAGGGTGAATCCTGTCTCCCTCATCGAAAGTAATATGCATGAGTTGATTTTCCCCAAAAGAATCATATTCTTTAATAACTTTATTTTCCTCGTCAACCAAGTCAAAAGAGTGACAGTGAGGGGATGAAAGAGACAAGGATGGACAATGGCATTACTCTTGGGATTGGGGGTATTTTTGTTTGAAAAGAAAAGGAAATTAGGGGACTGGTTATTTTGTTTGCCTGCTTATAAGAACATAATACCCTTGAAAAAGGGTTTATTCCACACAAAAATGCTTTTAATAGAAGACTAACAATCTAGGTTCCTTTCTCTTTCTTTTTTTTCCTCTTTTTTTATTCTCTGTAAAAAGAGTATGATAATCAAAAGTGAGATTAAGTGAAAGTTTGGTGACCAATTGTATTCAACATTTTTTGTCCGAGGGAGTATGCAATTATTTTTATACAATAATAGGAAAAAAACCAATTGGTAGAATTCTAGACTAAGTATAAATATTTATATTAATTTTATATAGAATAGGGGGCCAATTTTGTTTTACATAATAGAAGTAAACAAATATTAAGTAGAAATCATTTTACTTTTAGAAACAATTTTCAATTATAAAAATATACCAATTGTGTGCTCTTGAAATTATTGTGAAGATATGACTAGAGAATGAATTTTATTTTAAAAAATAAAGAGAAAAGATGGACTTCTCTTACATGGGCACTTAGCAAATAAGATTACATCTTCGTTTGAACTATCTCTCATGTGACATGTGTTGTTAACTTTATAAATTAAATTGGAACATTCCATCCCTTCTCTAACTTCATTTCGCTTTAGATTTTGAACGAACCTTGGAGGAGTATAGTCATCTCCTGTTATTGTTATACTCCTTTCAGCCATACTCCGTTCCTTCTGTTATTGCTTCAGCCATCTTAACTAATTCTGGTTAATGTATTTCTCCTTTGATTATTATTATTTTTTAAAAAAGAAACTTCTATTCCTTAATTTTAAAATTCTTAGGTATAAACCACAAACTTCAATATATCATGCAAAAATTTCTTAACTTAAATTAGATTGAATTAATGAGAAATTCTCAACTTCCATCATAATCTTTTCTTTTAGCAAATGCTTTGTTTAAATTGGAGAGAGAGAGAGAGAGTTTTGGCCATATTACCCAATTTCGGGTTTACAGAATAACTTTAACAGCTTCTCAAAAAAAAAAAAAAAAAACCTTTCACAGACAAGTCTGAACACAAATGGATAAAAAATAAAAAATCCTCACAGCCACTATCTTTTTGGTTCTCTGAAATTGTGTCAATAATATTAAGAAATTTGTCCATGTCGTTGAAGTCCAAAAAAAAAAAAAAACGCCAAAAATAAGAAAACTTCAGAATCATTCTCCAAGGAAAATGATGTTCACAAATTACAACCCGTGAGTGCTGCTAGGACAGGTGCTTTTTCGTCTTTACAACTTCGGTTTTGTAGGTGAAGAGGTTACTCGTTGCACATGTTTTTAAGAAAGTTTTATAACTTAGGTAATTTTTTCAAAAGCTAAAGTTTTTGAATTCCTTTTTTAAAATGATAAATAGAATAATGTACTAATTAGACGAGAAGGGTATAATAGAAAAATATTAATAAATATTATCTTAATTTTATAAGCGAGGAAGTAAAAAAATCAATAAAATCTATATTCTGTAATAAGTAGAAAAATGAATTAAGTATTTTGAGATTACAATTTGATTTATATTAGAAATTTTTCCTTTGTTACTTATGCTATGTGAGTTATTCGTGAATATAGAGTCCTAATTAGTTTTGGTGATTTTGGTCCCTACCTTTTTTTTTTCCCGAATTTTTCTGTCCCCTACCTTTTTCTTTCTATGGAATTGATCTTTATCTTTTATTTTTCAATTAACATATTTGGTCCTTAACTTTTTAACATTTGGTAGGTCACAATATTTTTAATTTTCATGTTATTTTGTCTCTCGCCTTGATCCGGCCTAAAAAAGGGGCTAAAGTAGAGATTTGGTTTGAACTTGAGAGGGCAATTTTGGAACACCAAATCCTTTCACCTGCTGTTCACAGTCATCATGCTTTTGGTCCTGTTGCTGAAGCACATCTAAGCTAAACAATACCCTCGAAAGTTCAAACCAAATATCTGCATTAACCATTTTTTTAGGCTGAATATGTGCGAGAGACCAAATAGTGTGCAAAATAAGAACTATCGAGACCAATCTTACCAAATATTAAAAAGCTAAGGACAAAATATGTTAACTAAAAAAAGAAGAAGTAAGAATCAATTCTACCAAAAAGAAAAGTCAGGGACGAAAAGATCTGAAAAAAGAAGTGTAGAGACCAAAAACACTACAACTAAAATAGTTAATACTAGTATTCACCAATAACTCTTTGGCATGTAGACTATTCCTAGGCCTCCCAACTACCTTTTATTTAAAATTGATTATTTACTTTTAACATAATTTAAAAATTGACAAGTTCTTTTCCTATAAAGAAGCTGTTATCTTATTATTAACGCGGTTAGGAGCAAGATTGCCTGTGTGAAAATAATTCTTAAATTTAAAATATTAATAAAAATAAAAACATATATATTTTTTAAAAGATGATCATTTAATTTAAATATCTCAAATAAAAACGTATACATTTTAATAGAAGAGTATCCCAATTGGCTTTCATACTAAAAGAAGGTTTGATATTTCACGCTCAACCAAAAATTGGGGAGGTTAATGTTTAAGAACAAAAGGTTATAAGTATGTTACTTTTTGTGTGATCGGTGTTCTTGCATAATTGCACTGGGATCTCAAAATTGACCATAACATACAGAGAATCGATATGCGCTCACATCTTTTCCCCGCAAATTGAACCCGTGATGTTTGCAAAAGGTTGAGACAGATAGTCATCAAGAATAATAAAGGCATGAAGAAGGAACAAATAAATAAAATGGAAGCTTCATCTTCCTATAATGAAGGGATTGAAATAATTAAATTAATATGGATAACAAGTACTGGTAGTTGAAAAAAAGGAGTGAAAAGTTGACATTTTAACCATTCATAAAGGTCCAAGAAACTAATCATTTAAGTAACTTACTTTCACTTCTGTTAACTTTCTCCAGTTTCTCAACAACTCACGTGGACCAAAAATACGGTAAAAAAAGTATCAATTTGTGAGTGAATTTTCTGAATCTAAAAGAAACAGATCTTTTCCTAAACTTTAAGTCATACATAGATTCATTTGATGACTTTAGGGCTTGTTTTCTGGTGTGAGTTTGGAAAGTGTGGTCCACGCAGAGGGTACAAGATTTATTTATATTAAATTTTCTGAATATCTAGAAAGAACCATACACCAGACTTGAAAGTCATGCAATTAATAAGCCAAAAGGTTGGTTTAGAGTGATTGGCAATGTGCTTCAGGTCTAGTCTTATGCACTTGAAGGATAAGTTCTGTGTGTTATCAAGTTAGAAAACTGGTAAAAGTAATGAAAACACTACCCACACTACCCGCCCCGGTCCCCTGCCCCCCCCCCCCCCCCCCCAAAAAAAAATGCGAAGGCAGGATAGGTTTTGAATATCGATGACTTTGTTAGAAATAGAATTACATCTCATACGGCAGTTTGAAGTTTTAGAAAAGGTGTGTACCTTTTCCCTTAACCCAGAAACTGATGATTGTCCGGAGATTCCTTTCAAGCTTAAATAAGAAGCTTCTTCATGACAAACACTGCACAACAGAAAAACTTCCCCACTTATCCACAATTGAGAAAATTCAATGGTTTGGTAGGGAGTGAAAGTAAAGACTGCAGATTTTTAATAAGACAGTCTTAACAGAATATATATAATATTAGCATGCAAATTCTTGTTCCACACTTCCACAAGGTAAATTGGTTGGTCAGGGTGGTACCTAGTTCTTTAATTTCTTAAATCTCTCCCACTAACGAAGATTGCCACTAGCAAGAAAAAAAAAAGGAAAAAATAAAAAAGGAAAGGGTCCTTGACAGGATTGAACTTATACTTCTTGTATTTAGGGGCATGTGAGAATTTAACACAAGTCTATTGAGATTTTGAAATGATCAGATCCTGCCAAGTCTATTGCAACACAAAAGCTTATTCAAACTAAGAATACTTCTTCTAAGCATGTTCCCAATTTCTCATTTGTACCAATGGTTTTCAACTTAAGCGATGACTAAAGGTATTGAAAGGGAATTTTACCTCTTAATCAAATGCGGATACGAGAAAAATACATCTTATTCGACGTTCTTTGCAGTGGCCCAGATCTTTCAGTCAAAACCACGAGTTCTAATCCAAAAGAGCAAAGGATGAGAAAAGCTGAAATCCATTTTCGGATGTTTACATGAAGGAACATGGTGGACATCCCATCTAAAAGAAAAAGAACTTAGTTGGATTTGCTTGTCTCTTACTCTTGCCTAGTTGGGAGTCCCAAAAGAGCCAAAAGAAATTTATGGTTTTTAAATCGATGACAAAAGGTGAATTAAAATAAATATTTTTGGGGTTTTTGGATTTATAAATAGAATTAAAAAGGAATTTGAAATACAAATGATATAAAAGATGTTAGCAAAGAACTAATATCAAGTTATATTTTTCATGGAATTAATTATAAATAAAAACATTATTAATTAATTGATTTTAGAATTCTGATGAACTCAGACAGATTCCTATAATTACATAATAGATTAATCCCAATCAGCTAAGATATATTAATCTCTAATTTAATTGAACACATTTACCAACCAACGTATATAAAATGCTCAATCAAATTAAATTAACTAAATAAAGCATTACCAATATTAAATTGTATATTTCTTAATTATATACAATTTAAATTATATAATCTGCTACTAATTTAATTAAGCCAAGAGTTGCAACTCACTAGTGGATGCTACTTGAATTATTAATACAAGATTAATAATCCTAACTATATAATCACATTTATTAACTAAATTATCAATCCAATTAATTCACACAATTATATTAATTAAAATAGGAATTATATAAATATTCAATTAATATATTAATATATTAAATAAATACACAAATATACACATATATTTATAAAGAAAGATTAGATTTATATTAACTAAACAAATCAGACGGTTTAACCGACTGTTTAAATCACTACAAGAAAGATAGCCTTAAATGACGGTCATCAGACCGTCGTTTATGTCAGTACAATCGTCGCTTATATCTTAAACGACGGTTTTTGGTCCATCGTTTTAAAGTACGTTGTTTTAGGCTAATACGACAGTGATGGTATGTCGTATTTAGTATAAAACGACGTACAATTGTCTAAAAAAGAAAAATGTAGTATATGTCGGATTATATACGACGCATCTCAGTCCGTTGTATATGTGTTAAATTATACAAGACGGGCATGAAACTGTCATATAAAACTGTGTAGTTAACTTATACGACGGGGCAGGGGACCATCATATCAAATAATATACGACAATCAAAGACCATTGTATATAAGAAGAGTGCCGTATTTAATTTAAATTATATACGATGGTCTTAAGTTCGTCGTATATAAATGTTTACAACTTATGCTATATACTACATCTCGATGGGTGTCATTTATATATTTTTGTCATTTGTATTTATTTTTTTAACTCTTCGCATGATTCATTAAAAATAATTTTTACCTTGTTCAAAAATCTGTAAACTGTTATGTATTTACATTTAATACAAATTTACACAAAATAATATATCTATAAAATAACAAATTTACCCTATATCATAATGGTAAAGATAAAAAAATCAATGTTAAATAGGTTTCAACATCTTGATCTGAAACATTTGGTTCTGATATGACAACCGCTATATATACCATACATAAAAGTGTTGCACAATACAATTATAACAAAGTAGAAAAAACTAAAAGGAAAATGATTAACTATGTTTCTACTCACATATGTTCTAGAAATGGATAAATAAAAATGGGCTTTCACTTCATATCCCGTTTCAAGTATTTGATCAAAACTGTATAGTATCTTCTAGTATCATCGGGGTAATATCTGTTCCACAATTAGCTCACCTACAAATATAGAAAAGGTAATAAGAAATAACCCTACTCAACAAAAGATTAAAAGAGTTAAAAAGCATAAAAAAAATCACACAAAACGACATAGGAATATTACACCAAAAAATGAATAGCATAAACATACTTTCTATCATCATCTAAGTGAATCCCATCACTTAGATACAAGGCTTGGAGCTACATTGGGCAACCAAAATTATAGTGCACAAAAAAAAGAATGAACATTCAAAGGTTCATATTATCCTGCATCCTCATCTTAAATACATAATCAAGATTATCATTAATCACCACCATCATAATTCATCATGCAATATAAATTAACTATATTAACCACCAGAAATATATAACAAAGATCACACAATCAGGAGT
Source organism: Apocynum venetum (assembly GCA_019593545.1). NCBI lineage: Eukaryota > Viridiplantae > Streptophyta > Magnoliopsida > Gentianales > Apocynaceae > Apocynum > Apocynum venetum. The sequence goes on from SRSM01000420.1 coordinate 105,000, forward strand.
ACCATTGTGAAGGATTTCAACAGAAGCTTAATACGAAGTAGTGGCAATGACAATTTGTGAAGTTCAATGATTGATATACTTAAAAAATGACTTAGAATTTCCACAACAATTAGATGTACTATTGTCACTCGAGTAAAAGAGTGCAGAGCCTTCAAATCCTCAACACATAAAAAACTACAGCAGAAGTAGAGGATCGAAGACTAAAACCAAGACCCACAATTATTTATATTTGTAACATGCTAATTATGTATGAAGTTTCCATCACAAAATGATAATATTTAAAATTAACACCAAATAAATTATTGTTTTAAAATTACCTCATCCTCACGGTGGACTAATATCAATTGCATATTCAATTTCTACCATTGAATCGTCTAATATTGGCTGCTTGCTAGTGGAGCCTACACCAGGGGAAATATTTGAATCTACATGTGGATACACATTACTTAGAACAAGATTGCCAATATTTGGCTCCAGCTTGGAGAAAATGGCATATAATTGTTGTTGGAATTTTTTCTCCATGCCTTGTTGCTGTCACTGAAAACGAGCCAACAATTCCTCCTTTTCACGTTGTTGAGCTTCTTGTACACATTGTAAGACATGATCCATTTTTTTCCTGAAACTCCAAGCGCACCTATTCAACATGTTCATCAAGATTCGATACTGTTGCATCCCTCACAATAGTTGCAGTAGGCCCTTTACCCATGCACCTAATCCGACCCTTTTTATCGGTGCCTATTATACTCTTGAAAATCTCCTGCTTTGTTGATTCAGTTTGCTCTTCCTTGGACAATTCCTTAACCCCTTGCTCTAATTGGCTTTGAAATATAATTGTGATACATAATTCTTAAATGCATAAAATGAATTAAAGAGTATTATGAAAATGCATAAAACGTATTAATGAGTATTATATCATGTATCTTACAATGATATCAGATGTTCCCTCATCACAAGAACCATCATTCCTCTTCCGTGTTGTAATGAAAACATCATATTGCGTGATAGATTTGCCTTCAGATGACATCTTCATAATTTATCAAATGATTAGTTATAATAGAGTTGTAGACTTAAATATTTTCTACTAAAGAATTACAATAAATTTACCTGTTGTCGAACAATAGGAAATTGAGTTCTTCCCGTGAGAGGGGGGAAACAACGAGCAAGCCCGGTTGGTAGAATTTTGTGAAGCCATCTCCTGCATAAAGTGAAAATTCATCAAATATTATTTTTGACAAATCATATTTAAATTTCAAATGAATTCACAAAATTGGTTTTCCAAATATATATATATCTAAAAACCTTGACTTCTTGTAACTTCCAGTATTGACATATAGTTTGTCATTGTTGGGGATCAACTCTATCATTATGGCATGGTGAGATGTCATCATCATCTATGAAGGGCTCAAAATATTTCTTCTTCAACTTGGATTTAAAGTCCTTCAAAATTGAAGCAACAATTTTGAAGGTAACTTTTCTAGCTACATTAGAATCAGGTAAGTTTGTGTTTTCCTGCAATGTCATGATTGACCACCCACCACTTGGATATGTTATGTGCATGTCTATGATAGAATCTCACTTATAATGTAACTTTCGAAAAATTTTGAGACATGAAAATATGCCAAAGTAATATCCTTCAATAACTACTTTTTCAGGCAAAAAAAAAAATCCACCCAAACAGTTAGACAATTATGAAACAGAAACATGTCTGTATTTAAATCAAACAAGTCATCAAACAATACCAAAATATCGTGCCACAGTGCATCATTAATTTCAACAGGAACATCATTCCATCTTGTGTAAGTAATTGGCAACTTGTTCCCCATTCGTGCCAACACACCTAAAACTATGACAAAAATGTTATATTCCTTGCCAACAATTGTGCCTTCTGTTGTCAAAGTCACATGTATGCGACTGCCCGTTCCCCATTTGGATGGAAACTTTGCAAATTTGCGACTGTTTCTTCCAGTTGAACAAGACGCCGCAGTTGCATTGAAATTGAGACAACACAAATTATAGACAGAATCAGATAGTTTCAAACCATATTAAAATTGATTGTCTACAAGTCTGATTCTTTTCAAATATTAATGCATTTCATCAACTAAAAACCCCATTTCTGTAGTGAGATTCAATATGCTGGATATTTTTGTTGTTCCAGCGTAAAGAGCAGACCAGATTCTGTAGTTGGGGTATTCTCAATGGGCTTTGTGAAACAATTTTCTTAGCTTGTTGGTCTAGAAATCTTGACTTGGGTGCTGTTTGAAAAAATTGTGAGTTGCTCCCATTTGAAGATTCTTTGGCAGCTATAAGTTTCTTCATGAAATGACTAACTTTGGCAATTGTTTTCTTGCAAGGTGCAGTTGCACTCCTTTCTCCAGATGATTGAGTTCTGTTTCCCAACGATAGTTGAGATTGTGTCATCGGAATAGGACCTTCCTATTGAACTGCAACTTTTGGGGCCATAACCTGTAAAATAATCAATGGTATTAATCAATGCCTAATAGAAAAATTATTAAACATAATATTGAAAGATAATCTTCATGCTAAAAAAATAGTGCAATCAATGAACCTTTGGACAATCCACAATGTGTTCTTCTTTAATTAATTGAACGTCATCAGATGAATGCTCATCAAATGCTTCAACGTTGATAGAAGAGACATTTATGTTGTTTTCAACTTTGACCAAGCTTAAACTAAGATGAAATTCATTTAAATTGCCTATCGTAAACCAATCACGTGTCATCTGTATGTTAAAACTGGGAATCCCATCATTAATGTAACTGCCATATAACTTATCAAAAATAAGCAGCAATGTAAAAATTAAAGATAATGGAAGAGCTCACAAAATAGGGATAACCACTTTCTTCCATACTAAATATGTCAGGGGCATTTTGGATGAACAATTTAGCATAATATAGAGCAAACACTCCACATTCCACACTGTCCAACTGCTGTGGAACCTGCAAAATAATACTTGACTTATTGTTTTAAAAAATCGACACATATATGTTCCATATCTAAAGACTAAAAATCCACAAATATAATGTTAGCCACTTGCCTTGGAAATTAAAAATGGAACTTCAAGAAGCGATGATGAAGTAACAAACCTTTCTGCTGCTTCCAATAATTCAGATATGAACCTTTTCAATTGTGAATAAATGAATGTCAATGAAAAACTATGATTCAATTTACTTAAGCACATATTTGAGTAGCCAACCACAACTTTATTTAGAAAAATAATTTACAATATGCCTAATGAAGGAAAAATACTAAAGTCACTAATAGCTTGTGTATCTACTCATTTTATGATCATAGGTTCAATGCGTGCATGATAAGTTCCTTGAAGACAGTCAAGCAAAATCATACACTTGGAATCAATTTGCGTGTCATCATCAAAACTACATAATATTAAAAGACTCCAATGCGACCTAAGCAATTCCAGAATAAACACATAAATAGGTAGTTAGTACTTAAACTGTAATAAATCAAAATTCTTAGTTATTTACTGAGATGTAAACTGTAATAAATGAAAATAGGTAGTTAGTTACTCATAACGCACCATATAACAATTGGCAATATGATATAATGTTTGCTGAAAAAATCATTCTTCATGATCCTTTTCACAACATTTCCATTCTGGCCAATGGCATAAGCATGAAACCAAAGTGCGTCGACATATGCAAAATTATTTACCCTATCTTTGGGCAGTCCATTCCATATTATCCTGCAATGGACATGTGAAATTAAGGTTCAAATGTACAAACAATTGTAAAAATAGATAAGTCACTTAATCATGATAAATATCATCCTTTTGCATACTGAAAATAATCATCAAACTGCTTGGTGTTCAGCATTCCATTCAAAATGCTTGAGCCCTTCAATTTCCTAGACAACCTCACTCGACCATTTGGCAGGACATATTATGGAATAGTGTTTTTCCTCTTGGTGCGTTTATTTGGTATCTTCAGGTTCTAATTTAACTGTAATAAACATTATTACATTTAGAAACAATGAAACAGAAAACAGAAAATAGGAAACAAAAACAAGTAAAGAGAAAACAAGAATAAATATAGATGATAATGAAAGCCCAATTTCCACACTGTGTTTTTCCATTTTGCAGCTTTAGAATATTGCTTAGTAACAAAAATAACTCTAGACATACAATCCACAAAATTGCCCAAAAAAAGTCACACACACACGCATATATCAAGTAAATCAGAATGATAAATTTTAGATCAGGTTGTATATGTGATCTCATGTTGCCGCTTCCATTCGTTTGCCATTTAAGTCAACTTATTCACATTGAATGTCATCTCGAATCCAAGAACTATCTTGGTTTCGAACAATGGGTCGAAAATCTAACTTTTGGGTTGGAAAATCATCAAGTACATTTTCTGTAGAGTAGACATCAAAGTTATCTCTCCTCATCATTAGCATGGTCACATGCCACTCACTTTCAACAGGACAACGTGCATACCAAAGTTGTTCAGCTTGGTTAGATAGTATGAATGGCTCATCAGTCTCTTTGTTTTCTCGATATAATAATCGATTGAAATTGACCGATGTGAAGTTAAAAACATCAAGTTTCCTTCCACGTTCCAAATCCATCCAATCACACTTAAACAATATGAATGTAATTGAATTAGTGTATTGTATCTTGATAATATCAGTTAGCACCCCGTAGTATGCAATAGTATTCGCCCTAGGATTCTTATCCTTACTACTAGAATAACTTATTGTATCGGTCCTACAAATGACACTACTATTTTGTGTTGATCTTGTCGATTCATGACTTTTCGTGCGGAACTTGAAACCATTGACAACACAAGCCTTGTAGTACCATCCTTGGTTGAATGGACCAGTGGCAAGGCACTGCACCTTGTTAGGAATATCAACTAACTTGTGATTTTCTTCAACCTAACATTGAAGAACATGTTAGATGGGACATCATGAGAGGGAAATTTTTTTTCATGAAAGTAATGAAGGAAAAACAACAATCAATGAAGTTGTAATTTTTTGAATTAACTAAACATACATAAGTTTTTAGCCACGTATGAAAACTGTCTGAATGAATACGTTGTCTTTCATGTTGCTTGGCCTGTGGATTTTCCTTAGAGACAACACTCATGTGGATGCTACAAAAAAAAATGTAATGAATCACAGTGAAAAGTAAATGTTAGCTATACATGGATGACAATAAATGTTTTGTGGGTTGACTCACTCTCTATATGAGCTTGTGTCAAAGTAATACGGTCAAATACTGTAATAAATCCTTTACTAAGTGTCTTTCCACCATCAAAATTATCATATTTATTCCTTGGCGCCCTATTTTCTTTAATCTCCACATCAATATTCAGGTACATAGAAACAAATGTCATGCATTCCTCCACGAGATATCCTTTGGCAATAGATCCCTCGGGACATGCATGATTACGCACATATCTCTTCAAGATCATTAAGTACCTTCAAAGGGGTAACATTATATTACTCATTAAAGAATCAGCAAATTAATATAAAGGTTTAGAAAAAGAAATAAAGGAAAATATTGTTAAGATTATTAATGCAGCAATAAAATTATACCTTTCGATTAGATACATTCATCTACATTGTACAGACCCTGCTAGTAATGCATTTTCAGCCAAGTGAATCAGAAAATGCTCCATAATATCAAAGAAGCCTAGTATGAATGTCTTCTCAAGAAGACATAATGTGACCGCAAATCGATCTTGCAGCTGCTCAAGAGTTCCAACCCTTTTCACCTTTGAACACAGTTGCCTAAAGCAACCTGCAATTTCAATTACAATTTGGACCACATCCTTAGGCAAAGTAGTTCTTGCAGCCAAAGGAATTAGTTGCTGCAATAAAATGTGGCAGTCATGAGATTTCAAACCCCCAATACTCCTTCTTTGCAAGTTCACATGACGCGATATGTTAGAGCAATAACCGTTAGGCACACGCACATCCTTCAACACATTTAAAAATCTATTGACCTCTAATTTACTCATTGTATAAAGAGCTGCTGCGGGAAGAGTATATCCTGAACTAGATGGTTTCAATATAGGATGCAATGATTTTTTCAAATTCATCACCTCCAAATATTGGCGAGCTTTCAAAGTATCCTTAGTGCAACTGCTATCTCCTAAGATAGTATACAACAAATTATCACAAAAATTCTTCTCAATATGCATAGGGTCAAGATTATGTCTAATTAGATTCGTACTCCAATATGGCAGCTCCCAAAATATACTCTTTTTCTTCTAATTATAACTATTAATTCCACACTTTTTTTCATAATCATGCCTAGATCTTTTTCTCACATCATCAATCACGTACTTTGTGGGACATCCATCTAATCGTGTCATTATTTGCTCACCATCAAGCCTTGTTGGTGCAGAACGCATTTCTATGCCCCCAAAATATGACACCTTGTCCTTACGTAACTTATGACTTAGTTTCAAGAAGTGTCGATTATACAAGAAGCAAAATTTTCCACTATTAGGCAATCTCTAGCTTAAGCAATTTAAACCACAAATTGGACATGCTTTGTCATTATGAACAAAGTAGCCTGACAAATTACCATAAGCTAGAAAGTCACTAATAGTCCACATAAGAGCAACATGCAAGTGAAACCTTTCTTGCGCAATAGAATCGTATACCATTAAACCATCATTCCACAACTCATTCAATTCCTCTATCAATAGTTGCAAATAGACATCAATTTTATTTCTTGGAGACTTTGGACCATCAATAAGAGTTGACAATAAAAAATATGGTTGTTTCATGCAAATCCATGGTGGTAAATTATATGGGACAAGAATCACAGGCCAAGTGTTATGGGGAATATGTATGTTAGAAAAAGGACTAAAGCCATATGCTGATAACCTAAGATGAACATTGTGACAATCACTAGCAAATAAAGGATTCACCTCATCAAACTTTTTCCATGCCTTTGAATTTGCTGGATGCTTGTAATCGCATAAGAGAAGCTGTTTTAATAGACATGAATAAACGTTTTAAATGAGGCTTAAGAGGAAAATACCTAACACGTTTGAATGCCACTTTCCCACATTCCTTAGTGTACCTAGGAGCTTTGCACACCTCACAAGAAGTAAGCCCTTTCTTTACCCCTATATACAACATGCAATAATTTGAACATGCATCCCAAGTAGTGCATTTTATTCCAAGGATATCCATTATCTTGCTTGCATCATAATAATTTTTAGGTATTTTTGCACTAATTTCACCAAATGCCTCATTCAAAAGTTCTAGCAACATGTCAAATAAAATATTTGACCACCCATACAAAGCCTTCACGTGCAATAATCGTATTAGGAATGACAAAGAAGAGAACTTTGTGCAGCCTGGATACAATTCAACATTTTCCTCTTAAAAAAACCTATGCATTTTTTTAATGTCATCCGGTATTTCACTTTTATTACATGTATCATTTATGCCGATAGCATCCCGAACTATACCTTCCATATCATCTAAACTTGCATTAAATTCAAAAGGAGGACTTCCTACTTAAGGTTCTGCTCTAGGCTAAAACTTTTCACCATGACAGTGCCAATTCTTATACCAATGCAAAAACCCCATATCTTACAGTGTTATCTTATTTCTACTTGTTTCTTATAGAAATGATTATGACACATAGAACAAGGGCAAGGTATTTTTACACCCTCAGGTTTATCAGTATAAGCCCATTTAAGAAACCTTTTTAAGCCATCATCAAATTCTTTGCAAAAAATATCCGATAGGTCGATCCAAGACCTATCAATGCTCATAGTTAATTCACTATTAAAACATATTTAGTTAGTTTCTCATGTAAGTATAAAAACTAGTTAACACAATCATTTTTTATAAATAAGTAGTGTATGTAAATAGCAAATAGGAAATTACAAATCCAGTTTCATAACAAACAAAATAAGAAATGAATGACCAAACATAAATTGAAACCAACATATTCAATCAGTTGAATTCACAACAATCCCCTTAATATCTCAAAGCCATTCAATCACAATGTACTTACACAACAATCCCTTTCATATCTTAGAGTCATTTAAACACGCAAAATTTTTATTTATATTTTGCAAAAAAAAAACACAGTAGAAACATCCATAAACACCACAGAATATCCAACACTTAATCTAACCATAAAACAAAAAAACAGAAACAGCACACCTGCTACCTTTCAAGGCCTATAATGGTCACGCAGCCAAAAAGAGCAAAAGAGAAGACAACTTGCAGCTATCTCACACCTTAAGTTGGTACGTTGAGGGAGTCAAAGGTTCAAATATAGTGGCGTTGCAAATCCTATCATACAACAAAAGAAAGCATTACACTATTAAACCAAACCATTGACAGTCAAATTATAACAAGAAAGACAAAAAGATACACTAACTCCCACCTATAGAGCTTCGGATGAAAATAATTGGAGTCAATCATTCATACATGCCACTACATTGCGTATCCACTCAAATAAACAATAAACTAGATTAAATGAAACCAAATACTAAATGAACTGCATCTGGGAAATATGTTCTAGCAGGCACATCGAAACTCAAAGGTAGCTTAGCTCCTACATTCTTTCATTAAAAGGTTCCAAGATGCCACTTGTTTGGACTATACAATCAGACCAACAAGTTTGAAATGACAATTAAAGGTACAGTTCAACTAAAGCTACCTTTTGCTAGATATGTGAATACATCTCAAATATTGAATTCTATCATTTAAAAAAGTAGAATAGTTAGCCACATGCACATGTGACATAATCACTGAAAGCTCTAAAGCTTTTAATGTCTTAATTTTGATTAAATGACAAACATTGATAAGAACTAATGACTTAATTGTATTAGTGTTGGTCTTTTAGGATTCATATATCTAATCCATGCAAGATCGAAGTTTCAAGTCTCCAGGAAAGAGCGTTTGGTGTCAAGCATTGAAGATAAGCAGTTTTTGGATTAGATAGGATCTAGAGGTGTAGTGTTATTTCTTTATATATCTATTAGATGTCTCTAGGTCTACCTCTATGAGTAATAAGTTCTATAGGTTGCTCTATAAAAGTGAAATATTTTTCAAAATGCATTTCATTTAGATAAAACATGAGTTGGGTATTTGAAATGATTCTCAAAATACATGCACATACTTTAAAATTCATAAAATGTATTTCACAAACTCTTAGAGTTGCTTGAAATCTTGTTTTGCATAGTTTTAATGCATGTGCGGTCGACCTAACCGAAGTGTGGTCGACCACAGATCATGTGGTCGACCAGACCTCTCAGCTTATCGTCCGCTGAATGTCCAGAGCTCTCTGGAACTCTTGCCGATGATGGTGCGGTCGACCGGACTTCTCAGCTCATCATCCACAGTATGTCTACAGTTCTCTGGAACACTTGTGTATGATGGTGCAGACGACCTTTCTGATATGCGGTCGACCGCACTTCTCTTGAGTGGGATTCAAACAACTATTTTTATGACCATTGGTGTATACATATAAATATCCAATTGTTTAAAAAACTGATTTCTACGACTTTTGAGCAAAAATCTGATTCTTACACTTCATAGAACATCTTGAGATCATCTTGAAACCCATATATAACATTCACATTGTGAAATTCATCAAAGTGGGATTGATACTAAAATCATTGGTGTTCTTGAGCAATTTAGAGGAAAATATTACTCAAAGAGGTAGTTATGCTTTATATTAATGTATCTTCACATTAATGTGATATCTATATCAAACTCATCTTTTTCATATCTTGTTTGTTTTGTTCAATGTTGCATTGAGCTTAAAACTATAAGGGTTAGAGTGAGCCTTGAATCATAGAAAATTGTGATTGTATTAAGAGTATCTATTTCATTAATTGTTGTATTAGAGATAGGTGTGTAATCAAGGTTATATTGTAAAACTCAGAGTTGGGTGAACCTTGTTTGGGTAAGTGGTTTATGTTGTAAAACCCAAAGGGAATTGGGTGAGCCTCTATTGTAATCTCTCGTACTAAATTAGTGAAAGGTTTTATGAAATCCTTGAGTAGATAGCTCATGGTAGTGGATTAGGTTTTGTTGGATAAATCGAACCACTATAAATCATTGTGTCCTTTGTCTATTTCTTGAACCCATTATTTCACACACTGTTTGAGCACCAAGTGTTTGTTATTTGTTGTCTTAGAAAACACTGTTTGATTTAAAGTTAGAAAAATCGGTTAAAACCTAATTCACCCATCCTAGGTTTTTCAATCACTAATCAGCAAGTGCAAATGAACTCAATCATTCAAGAAATGGATCTTTAACGAAAATTAATCAATCTCAGTTTTATGCCGGATGTAGATAGTAATATGACTAAGTATACACATTACATATCATTCAAGAATTTACATTTGCTATGGTATACAAAATAATGTTATTGATTTGATTAACTAAGAACCCAACATATTATGGGCCAAAGGGGTTCCATTTCACTACTAGTATCTTCAGTGGCCTGTAAAGGCTAGAAAGGATTTCCAAAGCACTCTAATCAAATTCTCTTCTCATAAGACATGATCACAGAAAACGAAAAAAAGAGCACCATATGTTAATTGAATATTAAAATATCCTTATTATGAATGTTCAATTCTACCATTTCAAAATGAAAACTCCTAAAATTCAAAGGAAAGAATGCAATGACCGAATCTCTTAAAAAATTGGAAAATTCCATTCACATTATAATGTTTAATATTGAAGAGCAAATAATTATGGCCATTAGCTCATTTAGAATTGCAACTTACAATCAGTAAAGAGTATAGAGGGATGCGATATGGTAACTAAGAGGCCTTAACTAGTTGATTTATTCAATAAAATACTACATTAAGGAAAGACAGACAGAGAATAACGTGATAAATCTTTAAGGGGGAACAGGTCAATACCTTCAGAAGGCAACCCCATTGACCAAGTTTTGAAGAAAGTCAGGACTTTAGCAACACAGAAGCAATGATGAAGTGCAAAGGCATAAATGAATCCGCACATCCCAACTCCTTTGGCAACCTAAATCCACCAATGTACTGAGAACTAGTTAATTGAAAGGGTACAATAACCGTAGAAATTTAAGGAATTGGCCATTACCTACAACAAAATACACAGTAATGGCATATCTAATACTAAGGTAAACTTGGAAGTGAAGAAGAGATTTTGGCGACGAGAGAGTCGAAGAGCAGTGGAAGGAATGGTTGGTGCCAGTCCACCGAGCTTGGAAGGTCCAGAGGCGGCGGAAGTGGGAGAAAATGATCGTCGAGTAGAATTTATGAAGGTCTTGGCACATGATATGGACCGTTGAGCTAATCTTCCTATGGAATTGGATCTTAAAGGAAATGAAAATGTGTTCCACTCTACCTATAATGGTTGCACACTTTGCTTTGGCTCTGAAATTTCACAAATGGGTTCTGAATTTGGGAGATGTGTATGCAAGATGTAGACTGAAAATCAAAATGGGTGAAGTGAAATTTTTGTTGAAGCGATAAGGGGCTGTGTTAGAGATTTATCTGGAGAGTAAAATTGGGGGGGGGGGGGGAGGGGGGAAAGCAAATAGGGAAAGTGAATTTAGGTGAAACAATTGGACTTAGTGAAATTTGGGGAGAGCTATTGGACGTACGTAGGTAGAGAACACGATCGGGGTATATGTTCATTCATTGATTAACTAAAAAATCAATTAAAAGATATAAATCATAAATAAAATATTATTTCATGCTAATTATTATTGAATTTTAAAACTGAAATATATAACATTTTTCAGACAAGCTTTGTCATTGTGCACATGGTAACCTAAGAGATTACTATAAGCTGGAAGATCGCTTATGGTCCACATAAGTGCTGCATGAAGAGAAAACATTTCTTTGACAAATGAATCGTATATCATTACACCATTATTCCACAATTCATTCAACTCCTTTATGAGCGGCTACAAATAAACATCAATCTTATTCCCCGGAGAATGATGATAAGGGTTGACAACATGAAATAAGGTTGTTTCATGCAAAACTATGATGGTAAGTTATAAGGAACAAGAATAACAAGCCAAATGTTATGAGGCATATGCATGCTAGAGAAATGACTAAACCTATCAAAAGATAACCCAAGTCAAACATTACGACAATCAGCTGCAAATTTTGGATGCTTCAAATCAAAATTTTTGCACGCCCTAGAATCAGCAGGGTGTCTATAGACACCATCCTTAACCTGTTATTCCTCATGCCAATGCATAAGCGATGATGCTTTAGTGGGCATGAAAACCGCTCTAACCGCAACTTCAATGGAAAATACTAGACATGTTTTAATGCAAATTTGCCACCTTCAATGTATCTTGGAGCTTTACACACATCACACTCATTAAGTCCCTCATCATCCCCCTTATATAACATGCAATTGTTTTGACATGCATCTCAAGTTTTATATGTCATTCCTAGTACATTCGTTACTTTGCTTGCCTCATAGTAGTTTTTAGGTATTTTAACACCTATGTAAAAAAAGACATCATTAAGAAGTTCAAGTAGCTTGTCTAGTGACTTATTTGACCAACCATGAACTACTTTCAATTGCAATAATTGCATGATGAATGAAAGGGACAAGAACTTTGTGCACCCAGGATACAACTCTACATTCTGCTTCTCTAAACTACGAAGTATTTTTTTAATTTTTTCAGGAGCTTCAGTAGTATTAGTTGAACCATTAATGCCAGTAACATCATGTACTATGCCAACCATATCATCATCATTAGCCATGCATTCTTCAAGAGGAGGACTTTCAACATTTATGTGTGTTGTTGGTTGAAATTTTTCATCGTGACAGTGTCAATTCTTATACCAACGCAAGAAACCCCACATTATACAATGTTGTTTTACTTTCACAAGATCCACATAGAAACGATTATGACACTGAGTACATGGGCATGAAAGTTTTTCTTCCTTAGACTTATCCTTACATGCATATTCTAGAAACCTATCTAGTCCATCATGATAATCTTTGGCAATCCGATCAGAATGATCAATCCAGGACCTATCCATTATGCTTGTTGATGAAAACATATTACACATTAAGTTGTGAAATATGTCGATCAACACATAATATTTTAAAAGATAAATTAGCCAAATAACATGTTGGTTCAAATGAAATTGAATAAAACTAAACAAGTAAATGTTCAAATGTAGAAGATTAATAAATTTAGCATAATTTAACTAAATGCAAGAACAAGGTTTATAATCTTCAATTTTTTTTAAAAAACAATACTATGTGCTAGCATAGCTTTTCTAAATTGAGTATTATTTAATTATGTTAAATACTAGAATGAAGCTTTATTTCAAATTTAGTCAAACAAACATGTGCATGCCAAGAACATAACTTATATTCTTCAATGATCTAAATAAATGCCAATAACAATTATCTATTTCCAAGAATTTAAATGAGATGTGCACGGACATAAATTAAATATGCTCACAAAGAACATTCAATCACCAAAATTAAAGAGATACATAAGGATGCATAAAAACTAACAAAAGAAATAAAAAATTCATACAACAAGATTGAATGCAGTGAAGAATAAAAGATTTAGAATTATGAGTTTATTCACCTGTATCTTCACAAATTCTCTAATCTCTTCCTAGAGAAGAATGGAATAAAACTCTGCAAAAAAACAAAAATAAACCAATTAATATAAGTATGATCAAGTTCACATAACAAATTAAAAATGAGAATTGGCTATGTTTTCTTTAAATGCATGAATTACCATACATTTCCAGTATTATGTTTTATTCTTATACTACATTAATTAGTAAAATGTTCAAATGCTCTAAACATCCAAATAATCAAACATTACTAAGTGGATTTTGTGTCATAGTGAGAAGAGGCAAATATTTCTCCGCAATGAGCTAAGTTACCAAAAAAACATAACTTGTGCAAGTGTGTCCAAGAGAAGCAACTCTCTTTCTAGACTCTTACAAAAACAAAACTAAGAGCTTGCTACAAAATGAGAGAAACACAAATAATAGCCAAACATAATGATGGAGATGATGACACTAGAAAGAATTGACACTAACTAGTAACTTTAAATTTAGACCACGCAAATTGAAGTGCTAAGTGAGGGTAGCTGATAAGATCATATTTTCTATATTTATTCCCCTATTTTCTCACTTAGTTTTGACATTAAATTTATCTATTTATTATATTAATAGGGTTAAATGAGTTTTAATTCTTAAATTATTTATTTTAACTCTGTTATAGATATTATTTTATTTTATGTTTAGCTTAATTATGAAAATTATCTATTGCCTAATGCTTATAGAAGAATGTCTTTTGATCTATGCAATGCACCTGCTACCTTTCAAAGATTCATGATGTCCTTATTTTATGATTTTATCACAAATATCATTGAAAGTTTTATGGATGATTTTACAGTCTACCGAAATTCATTTGATTCCTATTTAGAAAATTTGGAACTTGTGCTTAAACGATGTGTTGAAATTAACCTTTGAAAGCCCTAAAGTTTTTAATGTCTTAATTTTGATTAATGACAAACATTGATGAGGACTAATGTCTTGTTTGTACAAGTGATAGAGTTTTTGGATTCATGATTTAATCCATGCAATGACAAGCTTTCAAGTCTTCAAGGAAGTATACAAGTCAAGACTATCAAGATTTGAAGACAAGCTTTTATTGAATTAGATAGGAGCTAGATGTATAGTTTTAGAGTTTAATATATTTTTACATTTCTAGTTTTACCTCTAATTGAGTAATGGTTTCTAAAGGTAACACTATGAACTTAGAACGTTATTTCAAAATGTTTTTAATATGCTAAAATATGTTTTGGTATTTCGAAAACCATGCATTGTGATTTCAAAACTTAAATGGTTCATAAACTCTTATTGGATTGATACCATAACTTATATGGTTGATTGAAATCATCATTTGTGTGTAAGAGTATTGTTGATATACAAATGAACATGTTTCAGTCGACCTAAAATGGTTCAGGTATCGTCCACAAGTTAGTTTATCTTGTGGATGCATGTGCTGTCAAATTTGCTCATCTGTCAACCTGTGGATGACCATGCGGTCGACCGCAGTGAAGTGAGGTTGACCGCAAGATGAAACAAATATCTTAGAACGTTACCCAATGTGAGACTTTCCAGTGAGCTTGCGGATGATGGTGCAGACGACCCGTCTGATTTGCGGTCGACCGTATTTCTCCTGAGTGGGTTTCTAACAGCTTGTTTTTTTACCGTTGGAAACAAACCTTTAAATACCAAAACCTTTGGAATTCTTTCTAAGAATAATTTTTGAGCGAAAACATTGTATATCTTGATCCTATAACATCTTAGAAACATTCCAAAACCTTTTCTAAACATCAATCTTGTTAAAATCATTCAAGAAGGGTTTTTACATTCAAAGGTGAATTTTGAGCAATCTTGGCAAGCCATTACTTAAAGAGGTGATTGTGATTCAAATTGATATATCTTCACATTAAGGTGATATCTATCAAACTCTTTAACTCTTATTATTAAATGTAATTGCATCATGGTTGCAAGTAGCATAAAACCCTAAGAGTTAGAGTGAGCCTTGTGTAGGTTGTTTTGTTTTCAAGGTTTGTTTGTAAAACCTTTAGGTGAACCTTGAATTGAATTGTATTGTTAGGATTCACCAAGGAGAGTGGTGAGATTATTGTATAATCAAGGTTGTATTGTAAAACTTAAGGGTTGAGTGAGCCTTGATTGGTTGAGAGGTTATTTGTAAAATCCTAAGGTGAATTGGGTGAGACTCTTTTGTAATATCATTTATTTGATTAGTGAAGGGATTTGGTATATCCTTGAGTAGGTAACTCAAGGTAGTGGATTAGGTTTTGTTGGATAAACCGAACCACTATAAATCATTATATTCATTTCTCTAATTTCTGCATTTTATTTGAACACATTATTTCTCACACAACTAGCACACCAAGTGTTTGATATTTGTTGTCAAAGAGGCGTTTTATTGAATTAGTTTGAAAAATCGAGTAAAAACCTAATTCACCCCCTCTTAGGTTTTTCAATTGGTATCAGAGCAGGTCTTCTTGTTTGAGGTTTAATCACCTATAAGTAAAGATCTTATGGTTCATATAGACAACAATATCATAAGTGATGGTTACTCTACTAGTAGACCACCTTTGTTGAATGGCTATAACTATACTTTATGGAAAGATAAAATTCATATTTATATTTCCTCCATTGATTTTGATTTCTGGAATATTGTTATAAATGGTCCTTATGTTCCCACTAAGATTATAAAGGGAAGAAGTGTTGAGAAACTCTTAATGAGTTTGATGAAGATGATAAAAAGAAAATGACTTCAAACTTTATTCCTATGAATATTCTTTGTTGTGCTCTTGATTTAGATGAATACAAAAGAGTAAGTGGTTGTAATTCCACATATGAAATGTGGAGATTACTTGAAGTTGCACATGCAGGATTGACATGTACATCAAATCAAGAAAGTGAAAATGAAGAAAACGATCAATCCAAGATTGCGAACACTTATCTTATGGCTCTTGAAGATGAGGTAACTACTTCTACCTCACAAGCTTTGCATGTTAGTAAAAATGATTGCAATGATGATAATTGTGATATATTTGATCAAAATGAATTTGTTGCTAATCTCTATCATGAAATAAAAAAAGTCATCATGAAGAATAAATTCTTGAAAAATCAAAATGAAAATTTGTTATTGGAGAATGCTAAATTACTTGGTGAAAATGCTTTATTGCTTTCTTTCAAAGTGACTATTGATGAAAATATTCTTGGTCTATGTGATAAGGTGAAATTTCTTGAAAATGCTAATAATGATCTTGTTATTAGAAACAAGAAATTGAATGACATGATGAGTGACTATGATACTATGAAGTTGAGAATAGATGATTTAAGTGTTAGGTTATATAAACTCACATGTGGTAGAGATAATTTGAATAAATTACTTGGTGCTCAAAGACTCTCTAATGATAAGAGAGGAATTGGTTTTATTGATACACATGATGATGCCTTGCATACACACAAAACTATATCACACAAGAATATCTCGCATGTGCATCATAAAGTACATCATACATATCACACACATACTCATATATCATCAAGAATATGTTGTACCTATCATGGTAAGTTTGGCCATAAGGTAAATATATGTTATGCCAAGAAGAAAATCGAGAATGGTGCAAAAAGTATTTGGATTGTTAAAACAAATTCGACTAATTCTCATGGATGCAATGTCACTTGGATACCAAAAGTTTCATCTTCTTTGTAGGTAACTCAATATGATGATCATGAAGAAGCAATATAACATGTTAAGAGAATTTGCTCAATTCACATTATCAAATATGATATACTAAGTGAAGACTAGTAGTTCTGGTGAATTTACGGACGACCCTTGAGAAGGTTCCGGTCGACTGCATGGAAAAATAGATCATCCATTAAGTGGACAGTAAGGTTGCGGACGACCCAAGGAAAAGTTTTGGTCGACGGCAAGCTCAAGAATGATCATCTGCAAGTGTGAAAAAATGAAAATATATATGATATTTATTTTGATGATTTAGTTGAACAAAATGTTATATGCCTTTTTTTGACAGTTGATGATACATATCTTTGGCATCGTAAATTAGGACATGTTAGTATAGATACTTTGCATATTTTTTTTTCAAAACTTTAGTACGTTAGAGGTTTGCCTAACATTAATTTTGAGAAAGATCATATTTGTGATGCATGTAAACAAGTTAAGAGCTCTTTCAAATCAAAGAAAATGTTTCAACTTCAAAACCTCTTGAATTTGTACATATGGATTTATTTGGTGCTATGAGAACCATGAGAATTGGTGGCAAACTATATGTCTATGTGACTGTTGATGATTTTTTCTAGATTTACTTGGATATTATTCTTGTTGATTAAAGATGAAGTTTTTGAAGCTTTTGTCAAGCTCTTTAAACAAGTACAAAACACCATTGGTTGCAAACTTATCTTCATTGGAAGTGATAATGGTAGAGAGTTTTGCAACAGTAATTTTACAAAATTATGTGATGAGAATGATATATCTCACAATTTTCAGTTGCAAAAGCTCATCAACAAAATGTTATTGAAAGGAAAAATCGTACTTTACAAGAAATGACATGTTCCATACTATGTGAAAATTATTTGCAAAAATATTTTTTGGGTTGAATTTATGATTACTTCTTGCTATATTGTTAATAGAGTGCTTCTTAGATCCTTTGTTAATAAAACCCCTTATGAGCTTATGTTTGACAAAACTCATTCCATTTGCTACTCTAAAGTGTTTGGTTGTAAATAGTTTATTCTAAATGTCAAAGACAATCTTGATAAGTTTGACAAGAAATCCGATGAAGGTATGTTCATTGGCTACTCTTCAAATAGAAAAACTTATCGTGTTTAAAATAAAAGAACTATGGTTATTGATGAAACTATTCATGTTGTATTTGATGAGTCTAACATTTAATTGCCAAGAGATAAAAATGAAGGTGATTTTCAAGAGCTACCTATTGAGTCAACGAACAAATATATTGTTCAGTTAAATGAAGATCATTCAATACCTAAGGATGAAAGTGAAGAGATCATTGACATTCAATAATCAACCTCACATGAAGGAGAGACAAGTCATGATCTTCCAAAGGAATGGAAATACGTCCATGATCATCCAAATGATCAAATCATTTTTAATCCTAATGAAGGGGTAAGAACAAGAAGACACTTTATAAATTGTGTTGATAATCTTGCATTATTGTCTCATATAGTACCTAGGAACATTGATGAGGCTCTTAGTGATGATTTTTGGATCATTGTCATCTAAGAAGAGCTAAATCAATTTGAAAGGAGAAAAGTTTGGGAACTTGTACCTAAACCTTGAAATCACACGATTATTGGTACAAAATGGGTTTTTAGAAACATGGTTTTATCACTAGAAATAAGGTTAAACTTGTTGTTCAAAGATTTAATCAAGAAGAGGGCATTTATTATGATGAGATTTTTGCCCCAGTTACTCGATTAGAGTCCATTAACATGTTACTTGCATTTACATATTTTATAGGTTTTAATTTATTTCAAATGGATGTTAAAAGTGCATTTCTAAATTGTTACATCCAATAGGACATTTATGTTGAACAACCTCATGGTTTTGTGCATGAATCTTTTGAAAATCGTGTTTTGATTGAACCATAATTAGATTGGTTTTTAGGAGCTTAATGTGTTGTTTATTGAGATAAAATCTACCTAATTATGTGTTTATGTTCTTAAATTGGTTATTTACACTTTTATCGTTGTTTGCAGGTATTTTGAAGGTATTTTAACATGTTTAGAAGGCATTGGAGAAAGGTATTTTGAAGTTGTTTTGCAGGCAAAATGGAGTGGACACGCCTCAGAAACCAATTGGACGTGCACTTGAAGAAGTGGACGCATCCCTATTCATCCACACATCCATTGTCAGTAATTTTGGAGGCTCACGCGTCCACTTGGACATTTTTGATAGTCCCCCACGTCCACTTTTGACAACACACGCGTCCACTCTCCGAATTGAAGTTTTTGAGAAGTTTTTGAGTAGTTTTGAATTAGGAATCTTATGTAACTAACCCTAGGATATTTTCTAACTATTTATAGGGTTTATTAGCTTAGTTTTTGGGGTGTGAAGCACCTTAGTTATTTTGTTTACCGAGCTTTGTAGAAGATCAAGGGTTGGAGCTTCTCGATAAATCGGATTTCCGTCTAATGGGTTTCTCTCTTTCCCTTAATCTTTTTATGATGTTTTCTTTTATTGATTGTGAGTAAACGTTTATAGTTGGCAAGGACATGTACTATGTTTACTTTATTCAAGAATATGAGATTTTTGTTTTGTCATTAAAAATCCGATATTTTCAAGGAATCATTATTTCTATTTGGGTATTTGAACAATTCTTGGTTCTATTCTATCAATTGTGTTATCTCAATTATTATTGGCCATCTTAATTGTTTTACATAGTTGATTAACTAGGGTTATGCATAATCGGTTTTCGGTAACCAAAAGTAGTAGCTATTGATTAATTTGAATCGGTTTTTGATTAATTAATAGAGAATTGTTTGAAATGAATTGCATGATTTTAATCGGCCATTAATTTTATGTAATTTGTGTTGATGTTGTCCTTATACTTAATAACTTAATTGATTATTTTATGCGAACGATTCGGTAATTTAGTTTTATTAGGTTAAAGTTAATTTGTCGTGCTTCTCAGTAATTAAAGTAACTTTACAGGAATCGAAATTTGCGGTGCTACGCGGAATTCTAAGTCACTACTCAAATAGGTTTTTTTTTATCAATGATTAATCTCGAATAAATAAAACCGAAATACAAAGTCCTTGCTAACATTTTTCTATCCATTGATTCTTAATTGATTTGTGAGTTATTTTATTTAAAGTTTTATTCTTTTAGATAAAAATTGAATCTTTCCCCCCAAATCTCGATCAGTTTACTTATTTTGAGATTTTACAAGTTCCTGTGGATTCGATCCTTACTTTGCCCTAATTGCATAAATTGGTTAAAGTTTGGAATTTAATTTGATAGCGCAACGACACGCTCGTCATGTTTACAAACCTTTAAAAGCTTTATATGATTTGAAACAAGCTCCAAGAGCTTAGTATGAAAGGCTTAGCAACTTTCTCATTGAAAAATGATAGAATAGAGGAATTGTAGTCACTACACTGTTTTTAAATAATAAAGTGCATGACATTTTAATTGTTCAAATTTATGTTGATATTATATTTGAGTGAACTTTGTTATTAAAATTGATGTGTTTATCAATTGCCCGAGAAAATATTTTATTTTAGAAAGCTATTGAGTGTTTATATACAATTACTAATGAGTTTGTCATTGTATAGCATTTTTTACTATCAAAACAATGATTATTAATTGTTTATAAGTTGCATAGAAGAAATTTCAAATGACACCCGAAGAAGTGTGGTCGACTACATTTTACAGGAGTATCGTTCGAAGAATAGTCAGAAGACTTACGGACAACCAATATCAAATTTCCGATCGACTACAGATTACTACTCATCGACCGTAAAGTAAGCAGAGAACTTGCGGACGACCACAATTTTTATTCGATCGACCGCACAAAATGATTCTATCGTCCGAAAGAATAAATGTCAAGAGATCATCAAATTGGATCAAAAAGTGGTTCAACCAAATCTCAAATGGTACCAAAAAAGAAGAAGAGCAACACTAGTTTTTTATTTAGAAGTAAGAAGAATAAAATTTGATTCTATGACTATCTCGAGCTTTGAAATGTGATTCTTGAAAGTACCATCAACTTCAGTAAGTTTCCTTTTTGTAAATATTTTGAAGTATTTTGCTAATAAAGGATGATATGATATTATTGTGCATGATGAGCTTGTGTACTATGCCAATATGCTTCAATGCTATACTAATCTAGAGAAAAACACTCTTGAAGGATATCAAGTTTTATATTATGTATCTAAAGTATATGGTATTGATTTAAATTTCAATCACTATAACTTGGATGATATTTTGAGTGCTCCTGTTGATGAGATTGCATTTTTTTTATACTCACCAAATTTGCTATTATTTTGCATTCTCCATTCAAGATTTTGAATATACCTTTACAAATAAAGAATCCTTTGTGAATCTTGTAAAAAGGGAATCTATTATTTTTAGTTTTGAAAATAATATACTTTGTTATATGTGCACCACTATATTTGTACTCATAGATGGTCATAAGACATCTATTATTCATTTGCACATGTTTATTATGATAATTATGTTAAAAGGAAAATGAGTAGATCTTGGTTATCTTATGGATATCATTTATTGATAAGAAAGCTAAGAAAGTAGCAAAGAGTCTACTTTATGGAAGGTTGCTTTAAAGAGTGTTCAAACTTTTTGAGATATCTTTACTTGAGTTGTTGATATGAAATATCTTCATGAACATGATTCTGTTGCATACAAAAGGATGCATGACTTATGTTTCAATGATGATTGGGAGTTGAGAAAGAAAATATCTCAAGAAGATTTACTCCAAGTCATTACCGAAATCACAAGATTGATGGGTGAAAATGTACTCATTATTATTCAAAAGGGCATTAATGAGAAATAAATTTGTGAAAAAGAAGCTGAGGAATCAAGAGGTATAAAGAGCAAAGTTGATCAACTAGAGGAAGAAGAAAATATACCACTTGATATTTCCACTAGAGAAAGAATAAGGACAGGGAAGACTTCAATAGCAGAAGAAAAGGAAACTGAGTGAAGGAAAATGATTGATGCAAGAGGAATATAGGTTTTATTCCTCCTACAAAAGATGCCTGTGGAATTATTTGGAGCATCTCTCACACAAGATGGATATTATTCTTGAGAAATTTGATACTAAAATCTAAGATGTGTTTGAAAAAGTTGTTCAACTTAAATCAAGAGTAAAGTTTCTTCATCACAAGAGAATACCACTGTAGTGACTACTTCTATTGATGATCTACCAGTTGAAGTTATTATTATTCCGGAGACCACTCCTTCAACACAATCAGTGTTGCAGTTTAAGATCTATCCTCCCAAGCCTCAGACTCTAGCTTCGGCTACTTGAGGATCATTTTTATAGCTTTCATTTTCTTTTTATATCTATCATGCACCATTTTCGTACATTTTCTGTTGCATTATAAACTCTTCATGTAGTAAAATTTTAAGTAATGTAGTTTATTAGTTTTATTATTCCTCATGTTGCCTCCTTGGAAATTGAGAGATTTCATGATATGTTTTTGACCTTATTTTAATCCTTCATACACATTATTTTTGAATGATGAAAAATGGGGAGAAAAACTAAGCTTTGATAGTAATGTTTAGGAGTTATATTTGTGTTGTGTTCTTTTGGAAACTAACATTTTGCAAGAAAATGAAGATCAAGAATACTTATAACAAAAGGGGAGAATTCAATGCAAAGAGGAGAAATCACCTAAAGAAAGATACTTGAAGTTCAATAATTTTTGAGGAAAATCAATAATAGGTGCAAAAGGGAAGACACGTTCAAAGAAGAGAGTTTGAGGAACTTGAAATATTTGAAGTGCACTTGAAGATTGATTGAACCATAATTAGCTTAGTTTTCTATGGGTTATTATGATGTTTATTAAGTTTAAATCTAGCTAATTATGTGTTTTGGTGATTTTAATGATTCTTTACACTATTACTTTTTTTTTTCAGGTCTTTAGAAGATTTAGAAGATGTTGGAATGAAATTGGAAGAAATCAGGAATTTGAGGATGGATATTTAGAAGAACAGAGAAGTGGATGCGCAGGACGGTCAAGTGGACGCGCAAGGCCAGGAAGTGGACGCGCCCACCAGATTTCACGCGTCCACCCTCAGAAGTTGGACAGGAAAGTGGACGCGCAGGGAGACCAAGTGGACGCGCAAGGCAAGAAAGTGGACGCATCCACCAAATTTCACGCGTCCACTCTCAGAAGATTGACAATCAAGTGGACGCGTCTCATCTACTCAGGCGTCCACTTTGAAGACTCGGGCGTCCACTTTCCGAATTCAAAGTTTTAAGATTGTTTTAAGTAGTTTCTAATTAGGATTCTTGTATAAACTACCCTAGGACCTTTTTCTAACTATATATAGGCCTTAATAGCTTAGTTTAGGGTGTGAAGCACCTTAGATATTTTCTTCCCGAGCATTGTAGGAGATCAAGGGTTGGAGCTTCTCGGGAAATCGGATTTCCGTCTAATGAGTTTCTCTCTTTCCCTTAATCTTTCTATGATGTTTTCTTTTATGGATTGTGAGTAAACGTTTTAGTTGGCAAGGACATGTATTAGGTTTACTTTATTCGGGAATATGAGATTTTTGTTTTGTCATTAAAAACCCGATCTTTTCAAGGGATCATTATTTCTATTTGAGTATTTGAACAATTCTTGGTTTTATTCTATCAATTGTGTTATTTCAATTATTATTGGCCATCTTAATTGTTTTACATAGTTGATTAACTAGGGTTATGCAGAATCGGTTTTCGGTAACCAAAAGTAGTAACTATTGATTAATTTAAATCTGTGTTTGATTAATTGATAGGGAATTGTTTGAAACGAATTGCATAATTTTAATCGGCCATTAATTTTATGTAATTTGTGTTGATGTTGTCCTCGAGCTGAATAACTTAATTGACTATTTTATGCGAGCGATTCGGTAATTTAGTTTAATTAGGTTAAAGTTAATTTGCCGTGCTTCTCGGGAATTAACCTAACTTTATAGGAATCGGAATTTGCTGCGCTACGCGGAATTCTAAGTCACTACTCAAATAGGTTATTATCAATGATTAATCCCGAATAAATGAAACCGAAATACAAAGTCCTTGCTAACGTCTTTTTTATCCATTGATTTCTAGTTATTTTGTGAATTACTTATTTTCCCCCCAAAGTCGTGATTAATTTACTTAATCAAAGAATTTACAAGTCTCTGTGGGTTCGACCCTTACTTGCCCTAACTATATAAGTTGGTTGAGTTTGGTATTAATTTGATAGCGCAACGACACGCTCGTCAAAGATCAAGTTCATCAAAACCAAGAAGAAGAAATAACTTTAAAAAGTTAATTATGGCTTTCCTTGGTTTAAAATTTATGTATTTCTAAATTTTTTGAGATATTGAGATTGAAGGAAAATGGAAATTGTGTGTTGATGGCCGGGTTGGCCTTATGTGTGATTTTATGTGATATATCTCATCTCTTTTTGCATTGTTGAGTTTGTGTTGTGAAATTGGATTTTATAAGAGTTAGAAAGGAAACTTTGTCAAAATGTTTACAAAACTAATGCATATTGATAGGGGAGCTTTATAAATGTTTTTATAGTCTATCTATATGTTCTTAAAACTGGAAGGAAGGAGGATACGGAGGTTGGAGGAAAAATAAGCTCCTTCGAGCCTATATAAGGTAGGAAGTGATCTCATATATTTACAATGAACCCTTTCATTTTGAGATCCAATATTTGTTCAAAATTGTTTCATTCAATTTATTTCTTGATATCCTCAAACTAAATGGTTATATATTGAAAGCCTTAAAGCTTTTAATATCTTAGTTTTGATTAAATGACAAACATTGATAAGGACTAATGGCTTTATTGTATTAGTGATGATCTTTTAGGATTCATATATCTAATCCTTGCAAGATCAAAGTTTCAAATCTTCAGGAAAGAGCTTTTGATGTCAAGCCTTGAAGATAAGCGTTTCTGGATTAGATAGGATCTAGAGGTGTAGCTTTAATTCTTTATTTATCTTTGGTTATCTCTAGGTGTATCCCTTTGAGTAATGAGTTCTATAGGTTGCTCAATAAGAGTGAAATGATTTTCAAAATGCATTTCATTTAGATAAAACATGAGTTGGGTATTTGAAATGATTTTCAAAATACATGCACATACTTCAAAATTCATAAAATATAGTTTGCAAACTCTTAGAGTTGTTTGGGAACTTGTTCTGCATAGTTTTAATGCATTTGTGGTCGACCTGACAAAAGTGTGGACGACCACAAATCATGCGGTCGACCAGACTTCTCAGAGTATCGTCCGCAGGCTGTCCAGAGTTCTCTGGAACACTTGCGGATGATGGAGCGGTCGACCGGACTTCTGAGCTCATCGTCCGCAGGCTGTCCAGAGTTCTCTGGAACATTTGCGGATGATGGTACGGACGACCCTCTTGATTTGCGGTCGACCGCACTTCTCCTGAGTGGGATTCAAACAGCCATTTTTATGACCGTTGGTGCATACATATAAATACCCAATCGTTTAAACAACTCTTATCAATTACTTTTTGAGCAAAAATCTGATCCTAACACTTCATAGAACCTCTGGAGATTATTTTGAAACCAAATCTTAACATTCATATTGTGAAATTCATCAAAGTGAGATTTATACAAAATCATTGGGGTTCTTGAGCAACTTACAAGAAAACATTACTCAAAGAGGTATTTATGCTTTACATTGATATATCTTCACATTAAGGTGATTTCATATATCAAACTCTTCTTATTCATATCTTGATTGATTTGTTCAAGGTTGCATTGAGCTTAAAACTCTAAGGGTTAGAGTGAGCCTTGAACCATAGAAAACTGTGTTTGTGTTAAGAGCTTCTTTTTCATTAATTGTTGTAATAGAGAAAGGTGTGTAGACAAGGTTATATTGTAAAACTCAAAGTGTTGAGTGAACCTTGGTTGGTTAAGAGGTTTATGTTGTAAAACCCTAAGGGAATTGGGTGAGCCTCTATTGTATTCTCTCTTACTATATTAGTGAAAGGTTTTGTGAAATCCTTGAGTAGATAGCTCAAGGTAGTGGATTAGGTTTTGTTGGATAAACCGAACCACTATAAATCTTTGTGTTCATTGCTTCTTTTCTTGAACTCATCTTTTCATACTTTGGTTGAACACCAAGTGTTTGATATTTGTTATCTTAGAAAGCTTGTTTAATTTAAATAAGGAAAAATCGGTTAAAACCTAATTCACCCCCCCCCTCTTAGGTTTTTCAATTGGTATCAGAGCAGGTCTTCTTGTTGATAAGGCTTAACATCCTTGAAGCAAAGATTCTATGGCTCATCTAGATAAAAATATGATGGTAGAAGGTTACTCTACTACTAGACCTCCTTTGTTGAATGGCACAAACTATAATTTCTGGAAAAATAGAGTTAGAATCTATATATCTTCTCTAAACTATGAATTATGGAATATTGTTGAAAATGGTCCCTATGTTCCTTTCAAAGTTGTTGATGGTATAAAGATTGATAGAATTTCTGAGGAATTTGATGATGAAGATAAAAAGAAAATGACTCTTAATTTTCTTGCCATGAACACTCTTACTTGTGCACTTGATATGAATGAGTATAACAGGGTAAGATGTTGTGAATCTGCACATGAAATGTGGAGACTACTTGAAGTGACTCATGAAGGTACAAACCAAGTAAAGGAAACAAAACTTGGTATGCTTACAAGGGAGTATGAACTTTTCACTATGAAATCAAATGAAAACATCACTGATATGTTTACTCGCTTTACTAACATTATTAACGGTTTAAAAGTGTTTAGCAAGTCTTATTCTATAGGAGAACAAAATATGAAAATACTCAATGCTTTACCAAAGGCTTGGGAAGGCAAAACCACTGCTATGTTGGAAACTCATGATTTGAAGAAGAAACCAGTGGAAGAGCTTATTGGATCACTTCTCACTCATGAGATTAGGATGAAGTGGTTGAATGATCAAGAAGTGGAAGACAAAGGGAAAAGAGGAATTGCTCTCAAAACTAAAGAGAACAACGAAAATGAATCTTCCAGTGATGAGGAAGAAATGGATGATGAGGAAATAGCTCTTGTCATGAAGAACTTCAAGAAAATGTTCAAAAAGGGACATTTCAACAAATTCAAAAAGAAGCCATCGACATCTACAAATAACAACTCAAAGCAATGCTATGAATGCGGAAGTCCAAATCACTTCAAAGCGGACTGTCCAAAATTAAGAGAGAAAGAAAAGAAGTACAAGTCCAAGAACAAGAAAGGACTTGCTTGCACTTGGGATCAAGAAGGAAGTGAAGATGAAGAACAAACTGAACATGCAAATGTTTGTTTCATGGCCATTGAAGATGAGGTAAATACTCCAAAAACTCCTTCTTTAGTTGATGATGAAAGTGATGATGATATTTGTGACATGTTTGATAGAGATGAATTCATCTCCAATCTCTATAAGGAAATGAAAAAGATTATCAAGAAAAACAAAGTCCTGAAATGTCAAGTAGAGAAGCTATCATTAGATAATACTAGGCTCATCGATGAAAATGCCTTGTTAACTTCTACAAAGAATTGTCTTGATGAGAATGTGACGAGCGTGTCGTTGCGCTATCAAATTAATACCAAACTTAACCAACTTATATAGTTAGGGCAAGTAAGGGTCGAACCCACAGAGACTTGTAAAATTTTAGAACAAGTAAACTAATCAAGATTAGGGGGGAAAGATTTGATTTTAATTTTAAAAGAATAAACTTTAAATAAATTTACTCACAAATTAATTAAGAATCAAAGAAAAGAAAAACGTTAGCAAGGACTTTGTATTTCGGTTTTACTTATTCGGGATTAATCATTGATAATAACCTATTTGAGTAGTGACTTAGAATTCCGCGTAGCGCAGCAAATTCCGATTCCTGTATAGTTAGGTTAATTCCCGAGAAGCACGGCAAATTAACTTTAACCTGATTAAACCAAATTACCGAATCGCTCGCATAAGATAGTCAATCAAGTTATTAAGCATAAGGACAACATCAACACAAATTACATAAAATTAATGGCCAATTAAAATCATGCAATTCGTTTCAAACAATTCCCTATTAATTAATCAAACACAGATTTAAATTAATCAATAGTTACTACTTTTGGTTACCGAAAACCTATTCTGCATAACCCTAGTTAATCAATTATGTAAAACAATTAAGATGGCCAATAATAATTGAAATAACACAATTGATAGAATAAAACCAAGAATTGTTCAAATACTCAAATAGAAATAATGATTCCTTAAAAAGATCGGGTTTTTAATTACAAAACGTAAATCTCATATTCCTGAATAACATAAACCTAATACATGTCCTTGCTAAAAAGATTAAGGGAAAGAGAGAAACTCATTAGTTGAAAATCCGATTTCCCGAGAAGCTCCCACCCTTTGATCTCCTACAATGCTTGAGAAGAAAATATCTAAGGTGCTTGACACCCTAAACTAAGCTATTAAGGCCTATAAATAGTTAGAAAAGGTCCTAGGGTTACTTACATAAGAGTCCTAATTCAAAACTACTAAAAAACTGCCCAAAATCTTCAATTCTGAGAGTGGACGCGCGTGCTGTCAAAAGTGGACGCGCGAGGCTGTCAGAAACGTCCAAGTGGACGCGTGAGGCACCAAAACTACTGAGAATGGACGCGTGGATGAATAGTGACGCGTCCACTTCTTCAAGTACGCGTCCAATTGGTTTCTGAGACGCGTCCACTCCATTTTGCTTGCAAAACAAGTTGTTAAAGCTCCTATCTTCCTCCAATGTCTTCTAAACATGTTAAAATACCTTCAAAATACCTGCAAACAAAGATAAAAGTGTAAAGAACCAATTTAAGCACATAAACACACAATTAGGTAGATTTTATCTCAATAAACAACACATTAAGCTCCTAAAAATCAATCTAATTATGATTCAATCAGAATGTTATTGGTTTAAATGATAAGGTAAAATTTCTTGAGAATGCTAATGTTGATCTTATTTCTAGAAACAAGAAGTTGGATGATATGATGAGTGATTATGATGCCATGAAAATTAGAATGAGTGATTTAAGTGCTAGCTTGCAAAAACTTACATGTGGTAGGGACAATTTGAACAAACTACTTGGTATGCAAAGACTCACTCATGATAAGAGAGGTCTTGGTTTTGATGATAGTTATAATAATGTCTCACACACACATGAGAGTTTATCTCACTCACATGTGTCACATACACATAAGAGAGTATCTCATGCATATCATTCACATGTCTATACTTCTTCAAAAATATGTTGTACTTATTGTGGTAAAAATGGTCATAAAGTGACTAGATGTTATGTGAAGAAAAAGATTGAGAATGGTGCTAAAAGCACTTGGGTAATTAAAAGAACTAACCCCAATGGACCCAAGAGAATTTGGGTACCAAAAGGCTTATTAACATCTTTGGTGTAGGTATGTTTTCAATTGAAAACAAAGGAGAACAAATGGTTTCTTGACAGTGGATGCTCAAGACACATGACTGGAAATGCATCCATACTTAATGATGTCAAACCAAGAGATGAAGGATTTGTGACTTTCGGTGACAAAAAGAAAGGGAAAATCATTGGCATTGGCAATGTTGGTAAAAGTACTTCTCCCTTTATTAAAGATGTTCTTCTTATTGATAATCTCAAATATAATTTGCTTAGTATTAGTCAATTATGTGATAATGGTTATAAGGTTATTTTCAAGAAGGATTCATGTTTAATTATTAATGATTGCTCTAACAAAACTGTTTTTGTTGGAAATAGAAATGGAAATATGTATGATCTTTACTTTGATGATTTAGTTGAACAAGATGTTAAATGTCTTGCTTTGAAAGATGATGATGCTTATCTTTGGCATCGTAGGTTAGGACATGTGAGCATGGATACTTTGCATAACTTATCTAAACATGAATATGTTAGAGGATTGCCTGCCATTCATTTTGAAAAAGATCGTGTTTGTGATGCGTGTCAATATGGTAAACAAGTCAAGAGTTCTTTTAAACCTAAGAAGATTGTTTCAACTTCAAAACCTCTTGAACTTGTTCATATGGATTTATTTGGTCCTATGAGGACAATGAGCCTTGGTGGAAAATTGTATGCTTATGTGATAGTTGATGACTTCTCTAGATTTACTTGGGTATTATTCTTGTTGGGCAAAGATGAAGCTTTTGGAGCTTTTGTCAAGCTTTTTAAACAAGTACAAAACACCATAGGTTGCAAACTCATCTCCATTAGAAGTGATAATGGTAGAGAATTTTGCAATATTAACTTCACTAAACTGTGTGATGAGAATGGAATTTCTCACAATTTTTCTGTTGCTAAAACTCCTCAACAAAATGGTGTCGTTGAGAGGAAAAATCGTACGTTACAGGAAATGGCCCGTTCTATGCTATGTGAAAATAATTTGCCAAAGTATTTTTGGGCTGAAGCTGTAAACACCTCTTGCTATATTATAAATAGAGTGCTTCTTAGACCCCTTGTGAAGAAAACCCCCTATGAACTTATGTTTGGCAAAACTCCTTCTATTTCTTACTTCAAGGTCTTTGGTTGTAAATGTTTTGTTTTAAACGTCAAAGACAATCTTGGTAAGTTTGATAAGAAATCCGATGAAGGTATATTTCTTGGCTATTCTTCAATAAGAAAAGCTTATCGTGTGTATAATAAGAGAACTATGATTATTGAAGAAGTTATTCATGTTGTTTTTGATGAATCTAACATCTATTTGCCAAGAAATGAGATTGAAGGTGATATTCAAGAAATACCTTTGAAGTCAATAAATAAGGATGCTGCTCAAACAAATGAAAATCCTTCAACATCAAAGGATGAGAATAGAGAAGTCCTTGAAAATCAAGAATCTATCTCACTTGAAGAAGGAACAAAGTATGATCTTCCAAAAGAATGGAAATATGTTCACAACCATCCAAAAGATCAAATCATTGGTGATCCAAATGAAAGGGTAAGAACTAGAAGATTTTTTACAAATTTTGTTGATGATTTTGCATTTTTATCTCATTTAGAACCTAGGAACATTGATGAAGCTCTTAATGATGATTTTTGGATTATTGCCATGCAAGATGAGTTAAATCAATTTGAAAGGAGCAAAGTATGGGAACTTGTACCTAGACCTTCAAATCTTACTATTATTGGTACAAAATGGGTCTTTAGAAATAAACTTGATGAACATGGTATTGTAACTAGAAATAAGGCTAGACTTGTTGCTCAAGGATATAATCAGGAAGAAGGTATTGATTATGATGAGACCTTTGCTCCAGTGGCTAGATTAGAGTCCATTAGAATGTTACTTGCATTTGCTTCCTTTAAAGGTTTTAAATTATTTCAAATGGATGTCAAAAGTGTTTTCTTAAATGGTGTCATTCAAGAGGAAGTGTATGTTGAACAACCTCCTGGTTTTATTCATTAATCATATGTAAATCATGTGTACAAGCTCTCCAAAGCCTTATATGGTTTAAAGCAAGCACCAAGAGCTTGGTATGATAGACTCAGCAATTTTCGTATTGAAAAAGGTTTTTCTAGAGGTATAGTTGATACTACTCTCTTTATTAAAAATAAAGCTCATGATATTTTGATTGTTCAAATATATGTTGATGATATTATTTTCGGAGCTACTAATGAAAATATGTGCAAAGATTTCTCTAAGACAATGCAGGATGAATTTGAAATGAGCATGATGGGTGAGTTGACATTTTTCCTTGGATTACAAATTAAGCAAGCAAAGGAAGGTACTTTCATTAACCAAGCCAAGTACACAAAAGAATTACTGAAGAGGTTTGGAATGGCTGATTCAAAGGAGATTGATACTCCTATGGCCACATCTATTAAATTAGACAAAGACGAGAATGGTAAGATGATTGACCAAACTATATACAGAGGAATGATTGGTAGTCTTTTGTATTTAACTGCTAGTAGACCTGATATTATGTTCTCTGTTTGTCTATGTGCTAGATTTCAATCATCTCCTAGAGAATCTCATTTGATTGCTGTGAAACGTATTCTTAGATACTTAAAGGGGACGATAGATTTTGGTTTGTGGTATCCTAAATCTATGTCTTTTGAGCTAGTAGCATTTACTGATGCAGATTATGCAGGTTGTAGAGTAGAACGTAAGAGTACTAGTGGTCACTGTCAATTTCTTGGTTACTCTTTAGTTTCTTGGTATAGTAAGAAACAAGCTTGTGTCTCTCTCTCTACCACTGAAGCTGAATACATTTCTGCTGGTAGTTGTTGTGCACAAGTTTTATGGATGAAAACCACCTTGCAAGATTATGGCTTGAACTTTGATTGTACCACTATCAACTGCGATAATACTAGTGCCATAAATCTGACAAAGAATCCTATACAACATGCAAAAACTAAGCATATAGATATTAAACATCATTTTTTACGTGATCATGTTTTAAAAGGTGATATTGTTCTTGAGTTTGTTCCTACGGATGATCAATTAGCTGATATTTTCACAAAGCCTTTGGCTGAGAAAAGGTTTTGTTTACTTAGAAAACTTTTGGGTATTGGTACGTTTGATTTCTAACATGTGCGTTTTTATGAAGTCTGTCAAATATATGCTTTTGTGCATTGTTTTGGATAACACCATTGGCAGGTGCGGTCGACCGCAAGCTAGAAAATAATCATCCACAGAATAGACAGTGGACTTGAGGATGATCATGACAGGATGACCGGTCGACCGCAGATTCAAAGTATCGACCGGAGAGGTTCCAGTGGACGTGCGGACGATACACTTATCAAATCGTCCGGTCGACCGCAGATTAAACACATCGACCGAAAATGTTCCAGAAAATTTGCGGACGACTCAAATTAAAACTTCCGGTCGACCGCAGATTAAATTTATCGACCGAAAATGTTCCCGAGTAACAAAAATCAAGGTGCGGACGATACTGTGGACGACGATCCGGTCGACCGCACATCTGTAGACCTTTACAAATATGCCTCTTTCGGACGCAACTTTTCATTTTCCAATCATCCCCACCTCTTCATTTATCAGCCGCAACTCTTCAAACTCTCATAACCCACGAACAATCCACCATAAATACACTTCATTTCTTCCCCAATTCATACATTCATCCTACATATCCTTGTTTGCTGCATTTGAAAACCCTAGAAATGGCAAAAACTCAAAGTGACAAGGGGAAAACACAAATGGTTCAAGATGTTCCAAAGAAGAAGAGAACCATGCAAGCTTCTTCTCAACTCTTCAGGAGCAAGCATCATGAGGATCGTTACAATGATTACCTCAAAAATCGCCAAGTAATTTCTGGGAGCACCATTGATAGGTATGAATTTCCCTTTGATAGAATTCTTACCTATATGGCTTGGCAAGGATGGGATAATATAATTGATCATGAAGAATCCTTGTATACTGATCTTGTATATCAGTTTTATGCTAATCTTGAAGAGGTATTAGAAAAGAAGGGAGAGATAACTATAAGGACTCTTTTTGTTTCAAGGGTCAATGGGATAGATATGAAATTTACTTCCATTGGTTTAGATGAAATCTTAGAGATACCTATAGATGGGATTGAGTATTTTAATACTCATCACAGAGTAAATCATAAGGATTTTTCTGCTGAGGGTTTTGAGAAGATCTTCACTAAAGGAAACTCTTTTGTAAACTTAGTCAAGAGAGAGGCCAATATGTTTAGTTTTGAACATCGAATTCTTCATCATATGTGCACTAACATCTTCATCCCCACTGAAGGCCATAAAACTACTGTCACGTTTATGCATATGTTTCTTATGTATTTGTTGGTGAAGAGAATCCGGGTGGATTTTGGTTACATTATGGTACACCACATGATGGCTACCATTGAGAAGGGCAAAGGTGTTCCGAAAAGCTTACCCTATGGACGGTTATTAACCAAAGTTTTCCGCCATTTCAACGTCCCATTTCCAGAACTGAAGGGGACAAAACATGTGCCTAAGTTCAACTTTGCTTCTTTTAAAAGAATGCAAGCGTTATGTCTCAATGGTACATGGGATTTGAAGAAAAATATGACTTCGGAAGAGATCATTGTGGCAACAAAGGAGACAGCAAGGTTGATGGGAAAAGAACCACCGATAATTCTTCATGAAGACGACCTTTCTGGCGAAGGTGAAGACTCACAAGGAGTGAAAAGATCACTTCATCTAGATGAGGAAGAAGATGTTCCTCTTGAGGCTCCAGATTTGAAGAGGGCAAAAGGTAAAGAAAAAGTTGGAGAGGAAGATGTATCCACTCCAAAACCTGCCATTTGGGGTGCCCTGGAAGAAATCTCTTCTCAGATTGGCTCCATGTTTAGCACATTTGACAATCATTTCAAGACACTTCACTCCAAGATCGACGACCTGGCATCAAGGGTGGAGTACCATGGCATTGAGATCATCAACATCAAATTTCATCTAGAGGCACTACATGGCATTCAGGTTGACGTTTCTACACCACCACCTTCACATGATATGCCCCCGCCTGATGAGCAGCCTACTGGACCATCCTCTTCCACAGCAAAAGTTTATATGCGACGACCTAGGAGATAGTGTTTTTCTGCACTTATTGTACTTTTGTTTTATCCAGACAACTTATCTCTTGTTTGTATTCTTAACTCTATTTTTATATATTTTTCCCCATGATGACTCCTTGGTAGTTGAGGGATCTTATTGTTTAATTAACTTAGTTCTATCCTTTCTATCCATTCTTTTTGAATGATGACAAAAGGGGGAGAAAAACTACTGTTGATTGCAATATATAAATGTCGTGAAACTAACTTTTTTGTTTCAGGAATTTCTGAGATGAACTTAAATGCTCAAACTCATCAAAATCAAGAGAAAGGAGAAATAGCTCTAAAAGGTTAAGTATGGCTATCCTTGGTTTAAAGGTTATATATTTCTAAGTTTATGCTATATTGAGATTGAAGGAGAATGGGAATTGTGCGTTGGTGGCCGGGTTGGCTTTATGTCCGATTTTATGTGTTATCTCATCTCTTTTTGCATATTCTATAAACTCTTCCTTACTTTGAATCCTTGCACTTAATTATTTTACCTATCACATTGCATCAATATTTGTCATCATAAAAAATGGGGAGATTGAAAGCCCTAAAGCTTTTAATGTCTTAATTTTAATTAATGACAAACATTGATATGGACTAATGTCTTGTTTCTACAAGTGATAGAGTTTTTAGATTCATGATTTAATTCATGCAATGACAATATTTCAAGTCTTCATGGAAGTATACAAGTCAAGACTATTGATTGAACAGGAAGAATACCAGGTGGATGTTGATTCTGGAAATTATTTGGTTTGGTACCTTGATTCCCCTACCTAAAATTTGGATGATCCTTCCATCCCTTATTATAGGTATTAAAATAAGGATTATATCTTCTTTGTTGATTTTGAAAATTTCCCACAGCATTAATCTGTTCATCTTAAAAAAGCGTGGGGCAATTGTCCGTATGATGTTCAATACTTGAACAAAATCCACACATCTTAACTTGTGGATTCATTTGTTTGCCCATCATATGTCCAACCATGTTAGTAAGAGTTTTAACTTCTAATTCAAGATTTGAAGAACTTACCTCATTTACCTTCCTAGGAGCTTCGTTTCTCGTGTTGAATGATTGAGCCTTATCTGCCATATTAGCAATCAAATCTCTTGCTTCTTTAGGTGATTGATCTATAAAGACTCCACCACTAGCTACATCAACTGCGGTCCTATCAGTAGGAACCATCAAAGTAAATGATCTGGAATTTGATGATTAGGACAACTAGCAATCAATCTTTTAAATCTTTCCCAATAATCATATAATGATTTTCCAAAGCCTTGACGTATTGTACTAATTTCCTTTCTAATGTTTGAGATCTTAGAAATAGGAAAATACTTTCTCAGAAAAATCTTTTTCATCTCAGTCCACTCAGTTATTGACCCCAAAGGTAGTTCATAAAGCCAATATTTAGCATTACCTATCAAACTAAATGGAAAAGCTCGCAATTTAATAATCTCATCAGTGACATTAGATAGTTTGAAATTAGTGCAATGCGTATGAAATTCCTTAAGAAATCTATATGGATTATCTCCGGGTATGCCATGGAAAGTAGGAATATTTTGCACAAAACCAGTGTGAAATTTAAAATTTTCATTGGCTTCAGGAAAAACAATGCAAAGCGGTTGATTGCTAATAGTAGGTGCAACTAATTCTCTTAAAGTCCTCAAAACCACCACATTGTTGTTATTATTAGCCATAATGTAAGGTAGGTTAGGAATGATTTCACCGATGCCTTCTTATAAATTGGAATGATTAATGGTTTTTACACTCGTATCTCCTTCGTTGTTGACCACATGATTTGAAGATTTCGATTCCTTCGAGATTTCACCTAGAGTATTTCCACTATGAAGGAGTATAAAACAATTCTAAGCTTTACTTTATCACAAAAGAGATAAAACCTGAAAACAACGGACAAGGATCAATAAACTTTGATCTTAAAAATTTTTAAACAAGTTCCCCAGCAACGGCGCCAAAATTTGACGAGCGTTTTGTAGCGCTATCAAATTAAAACCTAACTCAACCAACTACTATAGTTAGGGCAACTAAGGGTCGAACCCACAGGAACTTGTAAAATTTGAGATAAAGTAAACTGATCAAGATTTTGGGAGTAAAGATTCAATTTTTATATAAAAGAATAGAACTTTAAATAAAATAATTCACAAATTAATTAAAAATCAATGGATAGAAAAATGTTAGCAATGATTTTGTATTTCGGTTTTATTTATTCGAGATTAATCATTGATAAGAAAAACCTATTTGAGTAGTGATTTAGAATTCCACGTAACGCTGCAAATTCCGATTCCTGTAAAGTTAGGTTAATTCCTGAGAAGCAAAGCAAATTAACTTTAACCTAATTAAACTAAATTACCGAATCGCTCGCATAAAATAGTCAATTAAGTTATTAAGCATAAGGACAACATCAATACAAATTACATAAAATTAATGGGCAATTAAAATCATGCAATTCTTTTCAAACAATTATCTATTAATTAATCAAACACCGATTCAAATTAATCAATACTTACTTCTCTTGATTAGCAAAAATCGATTCTACATAACCCTAGTTAATCAACTATGTACAATTAAGATGGCCAATAATAATTGAGATAAGACAAATGATAAGATAAAACCAAGAATTGTTCAAATACCCAAATATAAATAATGATTCCTTAAAAAGATCGGATTTTTAATAACAAAACAAAAATCTCATATTCCCGAATAAAGTAAACCTAATATATGTCATTACCAACTATAAACGTTTACTCACAATCCATAAAAGAAAACATCATAAAAGATTAAGGGAGAGAGAGAAACTCATTAGACAAAAATCCGATTTCCCAAGATACTCCAACCCTTAATCTCCTACAATACTCGAGAACAAAGTATCTAAGGTGCTTGACACCCGAAACTAAACTATTAAGTCCTATAAATAGTTAGAAAAGGTCCTAGGGTTAATTACACAAGAGTCCTAGGGTGCTTGAGAGTCACTGACGTGCCTACTTGGACGCGTGATGCTGTCAAACTTCTGAGAGTGTATGCGTGAGGTCTGATGAACATGTCCACTTCCTGGCCTTGCGTGTCCACTTCTTCTTTCTTCCAAAAATATCATTTACAAACTTCCAATATTTTCCAATTTTGTCTCCACATCTTCTAAAACCTCCAAAAGACCTGAAAACAAAAGTATAAGTGTAAATAATCATTTAAAACACAAAAACACATAATTAGCTAGATTTAAATTAAATAAACAACACGATCAACACTAGAAAACCAAGCTAATTATGGTTTAATCAGAATTTCTTTACTAAATTTTACAAAAAGACTTGAAAAACTATTCTACACATTCTAGAAATTATATTAATATGAAGATAATAATAAAAGAAAGAAACTACAAAAGAAATGAAGATGATTGGAGCTAAATTGATGTCTCTAATGAGAAAGAAAGCTAGTATATTTATAGGGAAATTTTTAGTGGTAAAATGGTCATTTTGACTTTTGAAGTATTGTAACGGATTGACTTGTTGACTTTGACCAACCGACGACATTGTTCATGACGTAAGCAGTGACATCATAATCGACGGCTATACTGTTCATCGATTTTTTTTTCTTCTTCTTTTTATCTCCAAAATGTACTAAAATACACTGAAAAACTTATAAAAAAAGTAGAAAGGAAATGTGAAATATATCCATTAAATAACACAATTAACCAATTTTTAAACAATATAGTCATTAAGTAGCATAAAATCAGTTAATTTATGAGTACATCAAATATGATTTTAAATAACATCAACTTGTGGAAAAATAATGCATGAATGTTGTTCGTCAAGAGTGAGAGCAATGAGTTCTTTTAGAGATCTTTGATTTAAGCCATATTAAAAAGATGAGGGGGAAGAATATCACCAGATATAAGAAGGTATCTGATTGATTTTCTACTTTGCATTCTTGAAGATTCGTATCTTGTGAAAAACTTAAAGCTTTTAATGTCTTAATTTTGATTAATGACACTAAAAAACTTAAGAGGGGGGTGAATTTGGTTTTTATTCGATTTTTTTAACCTAATTCAATAATACACCTCTTTGACAACAAATATCAAACACTTGGTGTGCTAGTTGTGTGAGTAAAAATGTGATCTATAAAATGCAGAAAGTAGAGCAATGAACACAATGATTTATAATGGTTCGGTTTATTCACAAAACTTAATCCACTATCATGAGTTACCTACTCAAGGATTTTACCAAATCTCTTCACTAATCAATAAATGAGATTAAAAATAACCTCTCAACAAATCAAGGCTCCCTCAACCCTTGAGTTTTACTACACAACCTTGATTATACAATAATCTCACAACTCTCCTTAGTGAATAGTCACAATACAATTCAATTCAAGGTTCACCCAAGCACTTAGGTTTTATGCTACTTGCAACCTTGATACAATTACAATCAATAATAAGAGATAGAGAGTTTGATAGATATCATCTTAATGTGAAGATATATCACTTTAATGCATAAATACCTCATTGAGTAATTGTTTCTCTAGATTGCTCAAGAACACCAATGATTTAGTAAAGACCCCTTCTAGGATGATTTTCACAATATTATTAAATTTCGTTTCAACCATGTGAAAAACAAGTTCTAACGTATAGAGAGTAACCTTAAATGTACTAAAACACACAATAAACTTATATTATCATCAAATAACAATACTAATATTTTTAACTTTGGATTTCATAACAAAAAGGATTTAGCCACATTAGTTAAATAAGAATATTTTTGTCAAATTACAAGATATTCAATTGATTTGTTCAAAATTTTTTTACAGAAATGGTTACAATTATAAAAGGATTGAAAATTTAACACAAAATTATCTAACATCTTAAAAAGTTATAATACATGCATGATTTATTCAACAAAACAACAAATTATTAAAAACAATGTTTTTAAAGGTGTGGATCAAGAATCAAATGAGTTTAATCACTTGACTCTTTACTCAAACCACCCCCCACATTGGAAATTACATTTTCTCAATGTAAAAACACACAAGTTTGAAAAAAAATCATTATTCCACAATTTAATAAAAAGAAAATAACACACATTTATTTAAAAAGAAAAACTTACAACTTTAACTCTAAATCCACTGAATCTCTTTTTCTCTTGTTACCGAAAATTGACCAGTTAATTGGAGGTACATCTGGATCTGTCTCTGGTACAAAGCTACTAATTCATCCAATAGCTCCTTAGTTGAGGGTGTACATACAATTATTCTTCGTGCTACTGGAGATAGAAGCTTATGTGTAACAGCTATGTCAAGAAATGCTAATAAACCATAAAAGTAGTGATCAACATTTAAAAGACCAATTGGTTTAGTGTGCAGTTTCATGTTAAACCAGAATGTTAAATTGAACAAGCATTCTAATACTTCATATCCTCCTGGGATTATTATGAAAGCATCATAGTTATGCAACATGAGTGTCATGCGTTCATAAAATGATTTTGTTTGTACCTAATGTCCAATTGTTCTGCCATATACTTTTTTTAGAGGAGTGGGAATGACACCTACCGCGAGAACTTTGTTTGGTTGATTTGTTTCAATTTGAACAAGTGTTTGGTATGACTGGTGTGCTCGAGCAACCTCTCCAATGAATCCAGCATTTCCTCCTCCATATACTAGACCGATCTTTCGATGAGCTAGTACTCAAAGTAGTGATCAACATTTAAAAGACCAATTGGTTTAGTGTGCAATTTCATGTTAAACCAGAATGTTAAATTGAACAAGCATTCTAATACCTCATATCTTCCTGGTATGACTATGAAAGCATCACAGTTATGCACCATCAGTGTCATGCGTTCATAAATGATTTGTTTATACCTCATGTCCAATTGTTTTGCCATATATTTGTTTTAGAGGAGTGGGAATTACACTTACAGTGAGAACTTTGTTTGGCTGATTTGTTTCAATATGAACAAGTGTTTGGTATGACTGGTGTGCTCCAGCAACCTCTCCAATTAATCCAGCATTTCCTCCTCCATATACTAGACCGATCTTTCGATGAGCTAGTACTCTTCCCAATTGGATAGTAGTAGCTAGATGCAAAACAGTAGCACCCACGGTTGTTCCTCCAAACACTGCGATGTTCGTTAGACTTCTGATTGATGGACCTTCCATAGTAACTGACGAGCGTGTCGTTGCGCTATCAAACTAATACCAAACTCAACCAACTTATGCAGTTAGGGCAAGTAGGGTCGAACCACAGAGACTTGTAAATTCTTTGATTAAGTAAACTAATCACGACTTTGGGGGAAAAGATTTGGTTTTTATCTAAAAGGAATAAAATTTAAATAAATTTACTCACAAATTAATTAAGAATCAAAGAAAGAAAAACGTTAGCAAGGACTTTGTATTTCGGTTTTACTTATTCGGGATTAATCATTGATAATAACCTATTTGAGTAGTGACTTAAAATTTCGCGTAGCGCAGCAAATTCCGATTCCTATAAAGATAGGTTAATTTCCGAAAAACACGGCAAATTAACTTTAACCTAATTAAACTAAATTACCGAATCGCTCGCATAAAATAGTCAATTAAGTTATTCAGCTCGAGGACAACATCAACACCAATTACATAAAGTTAATGGCCGATTAAAATCATGCAATTCGTTTCAAACAATTCCCTATCAATTAATCAAACACAGATTTAAATTAATCAATAGTTACTACTTTTGGTTACCGAAAACCGATTCTGCATAACCCTAGCTAATCATTATGCAAAACAATTAAGATGGCCAATAATAATGAAATAACATAATTGATAGAATAAAACCAAGAATTGTTCAAATACTCAAATATAATAATGATCCCTTGAAAAGATCGGGTTTTTAATTACAAAACGTAAATCTCATATTCCCGAATAAAGTAAACCTAATACATATCCTTGCCAACTAAAAACGTTTACTCACAAAACAAAAGGAAAACATCATAGAAGATTAGGGAAAGAGAAACTCATTAGTCGGAAATCCGTTTTCCCGAGAAGCTCCGACCCTTGATCTCCTACAATTCTCGGGAAAAATATCTAAGGTGCTTGACCCCTAAACTAAGCTATTAAGGCCTATAAATAGTTAGAAAAGGTCATAGGGTTAGTTACATAAGAGTCCTAATTCAAAACTACTAAAAAACTGCCCAAAATCTTCAATTCGGAGAGTGGACGCGCGAGGCTGTCAGAAACGTCCAGTGGACTCGTGAGGCTCCAAAACTACTGAGAATGGACGCGTTATGAATAGTGACACGTCCACTTCTTCAAGTATGCGTCCAATTGGTTTCTGAGGCGCGTCCACTCCATTTTTCATGCGAACAACTTCTTAAAGCTCCTATCTTCCTCCAATGTCTTCTAAACATGTTAAATACCTTCAAAATACCTGCAAACAAAGATAGAAGTGTAAAGAACCAATTTAAGCACATAAACACACAATAGGTAGATTTTATTTCAATAAACATCACATTAAGCTCATAAAACCATCTAATTATGGTTCAATCAATTCCCCCCACTAAACCTTTGCTTGTCCTCAAGCAAAATAACAACATAAAGAAACAAAATCAAAATTTAAATGTCTCAGAACAAGCAAGCCAATAATCTCAAGAACCTCAATTCATTTGCACCAAATTCTCTCCAATAATCCTCCAAGTCATCTATCAACTCTACTTTTTAAAATAATCGTGCATGTGTGATAAATCATCACTATGGATTCATTGTAAATAGTTTAACCATCCTTAACATGACCAAACTTTGAAACTAATCAAAATCCATTTTAGTAAAAAACTGTACACAAGTAACAAGAACAAATTCAATCAAGCCACAATCAACCTCTAACACATCATAGTCATATGAAAAGTAATTTCCACACTACCATAGGCTTGTGATCTCACACATCTCTCCACTAATGGAAAAACTTATGGTCGACTTGAGTCAATTGGACTTGAGGTACGTAACGTTAGGCTTGGGTGTTGGTTAACAAAGAAAGGTAAGGTAACAAAGCATCAAGAGAATTACACAAAGGATAAAAGAATTTGAAACCAAAGTTCTTCAATTGACACTTCTCTCCTTATTACTCATTTAATCACATCAACCAACTCATAAACTTTGGACAATCTTGGAACTCTTTTTCTCTTTTTTTTTTTCCAAGTGCTCTTTTTTTTTTTTTTAGCACTTCACTCTTTTTCATCATATGTCTCTCTTTTCTTTTTATTCTTTTTGCTTTTTTTCTAAGAGAAGACAAACTTTTTTTTTTTCTCTTTAAAATCCAAGATACATTTCATCAAAACCCTCAGCACAACTTTGCAAAACCTTTCAACACCTTTTTATCACAACATAAACTTCACAAGTGTCAATCTAAAGATATTTCAAAGAAATCTCTTGACATTATAACATGTAAAGTTTTTAACATTTTCTCAAAGGCTTACAAAGAAATATAATAATGGATTCATCCATCACAACAT
Source organism: Apocynum venetum (assembly GCA_019593545.1). Lineage (NCBI taxonomy): Eukaryota > Viridiplantae > Streptophyta > Magnoliopsida > Gentianales > Apocynaceae > Apocynum > Apocynum venetum. The sequence continues at coordinate 148,326 of SRSM01000420.1, forward strand.
TATATGCTCAAAAATAGGATCGAGGGGTATAATATAGAAATGGTGGCTCAAGAAAGGCTCAAACGTCCAAAAGAGGCCTTATGTCATCCCCAAGTCAACCAATTCAATCATATTTCGCCTCAAGAGTGTGAGAAAACAAGTTCTAGAGTGTCTAAATTGACCATGAATGTATCTAAATCAAAAGTAAACTTAATCTCATTCAAACTTGTCAAAAGTGATTTCAAAATCAAGATTTTTTACTAAAAATAAGCCATATTAATTCAAATTAACTACCACAAATCATCCATAAATAACAATTTTGAATTTTCACAAAAACTCGTAGAGTGTCAAGATGCCTCATAATAAATAGAGAATTTTAAAGCACAAATAATATTGAAATTCTATCAATTAACATAGACTTGTATAAGTTTCATCATAGGCATAACAAACACACAACCATGCATAAAACATAACAAATTTTTTTTTCAAAACCATAAACTTTTTTTCGTTTTTTTTAAACCATAAACAACAATAAATGAACACAAAAAAAACACAAACATTAAAAACAAAACTCCCCCACACTGGAATGAGACATTGTCCTCAATGTCACAAACATGCAAACAAATAAAATGAAAAATTCAAATAAAGAAAAAGGAGGGATGTCACCCGTATCAAGGCCGTTGAAGATGTAATTGCTGATTAAGGGCTATGGGTGACCAACAACTTTCAGAAATATATTCCCTTTGAAAATCAATTGTCGTCCAAATAACAAAGTTGTTGTGTGAGAGTCAGTTGAACCTGCAATTAGCTGTTAGGACCTTTTGTAAACAACCTAGAACATAGAAAAAAGAAAAAAAACACAAACTACAACTAACTAGAAAAAAGAAAGTAATTCTCTATTGGGTTGCCTCCCAAAAAGCGCCTTTGTTTAAGGTCTTTGGCTCGACCTACAGAGCCAAATTATCCAATGCCTTCCCTCTCATGGAATAGAGGAGCATCCATTTTTACTTCTTTAAGCTTTATGACTCCATGCTTCCAAAATTTATTTATTTCATATAGAGTACCTAGCTAAGTATAATTACAAACTCAACCCATCAAAATTATGTGGCATGATAAAATCAATATGTTAATATTACACACTCATGACACAAAAGAAGAATGTAAGGCACTAGGATTGGTTTCAACTTTTACATTGTTAGGCTTTTCTATGGTTTCAATATTTGATTCCTCAAACTCACGTTGAATGACAAAAGAAGGAGATTGTGGATTATCAATGGAAATAAGAGATTCTTCAAACTCAAGAATGCTAGAAACTACCTTATTACGAAAAATATGTCCATCCTCTAATTTTTCAGCTTCACTAAGATCAACATTAGACTCATCCTCACTAGGACTCAACAAATGGAATGAAGCATCATGAGTAAGTTGATCCTTAATTTCACTGAACTCGGAAGCTAGTTGACCTAATTGACTTTCCAGATTTTGGATTCTTAATTTGGTCTCTTGTTGAAAATTAAGAGTATTAGAGGCTATGGACTTGATAACTTCTTCAAGAGACATGCTATGAGATTGATCTTGAGAGATAGGAAGGGAATCTTGAGCATAATAATTAGGAGGATAGTTATTCCTAGGAAAGTTATCATAACTAGGCTCATAGATATAATTAGGATAACTATTTCCAAATTCATCCCACCTAGATTGAGAATAAGGCATCTCTATGTGATAAGGAATAGAATCATGTGGGTTAGACCTATGAGAAAGTGGATATGAGTAACCACTAAATCCATTAGAACACTCAAAGGGTCTAGCATTCTTTCTTCCAATAATATAACCCCTTACTAAAGAATAAGGTTATCTATTTTGTTCTGCAAAGATTGATAATCTACAACATCCATCCTAGAGTCATCATATTGAGAATAAGAGGAATACATACAAAAATCAAAACCAAATAAAGAAGAAATTAACAACGTAGAAAGAGGAATATTGAAGATTCAAGCTTCTGAACTTGTCACTAGAGAGAGAAACCTGAAAATCAAAAACAAAGAAAAAGATTAGAAAACTTAATCTCAAAATTTTAAACAATTCCCCGGCAACGGCGCCAAAATTTGGCGAGCGTGTCGTTTCGCTATCAAATTAATACCAAACTCAACCAACTTATGCAGTTAGGGCAAGTAAGGGTCGAACCCACAGAGACTTATAAATTTTTTGATTAAGTAAACTAATCACGACTTTGGGGGGAAAAGATTTGGTTTTTATCTAAAAAGAATAAAATTTAAATAAATTTACTCACAAATTAATTAAGAATCAAAGAAAAGAAAAACGTTAGCAAGGACTTTGTATTTCGGTTTTACTTATTCGGGATTAATCATTGATAATAACCTATTTGAGTAGTGACTTAGAATTTCGCGTAGCGCAGCAAATTCCGATTCCTATAAAGATAGGTTAATTTCCGAAAAACACGGCAAATTAACTTTAACCTAATTAAACTAAATTACCGAATCGCTCGCATAAAATAGTCAATTAAGTTATTCAGCTCGAGGACAACATCAACACAAATTACATAAAGTTAATGGCCGATTAAAATCATGCAATTCGTTTCAAACAATTCCCTATCAATTAATCAAACACAGATTTAAATTAATCAATAGTTACTACTTTTGGTTACCGAAAACCGATTCTGCATAACCCTAGCTAATCAATTATGCAAAACAATTAAGATGGCCAATAATAATTGAAATAACATAATTGATAGAATAAAACCAAGAATTGTTCAAATACTCAAATAAAATAATGATCCCTTGAAAAGATCGGGTTTTTAATTACAAAACGTAAATCTCATATTCCCGAATAAAGTAAACCTAATACATATCCTTGCCAACTAAAAACGTTTACTCACAAAACAAAAAGGAAAACATCATAGAAAGATTAAGGGAAAGAGAGAAACTCATTAGTCGGAAATCCGATTTCCCGAGAAGCTCCGACCCTTGATCTCCTACAATTCTCGGGAAGAAAATATCTAAGGTGCTTGACACCCTAAACTAAGCTATTAAGGCCTATAAATAGTTAGAAAAGGTCATAGGGTTAGTTACATAAGAGTCCTAATTCAAAACTACTAAAAAACTGCCCAAAATCTTCAATTCGGAGAGTGGACGCGCGTGCTGTCAAAAGTGGACGCGCGAGGCTGTCAGAAACGTCCAAGTGGACTCGTGAGGCTCCAAAACTACTGAGAATGGACGCGTGGATGAATAGTGACCGTCCACTTCTTCAAGTAGCGTCCAATTGGTTTCTGAGGCGCGTCCACTCCATTTTTCATGCGAAACAACTTCTTAAAGCTCCTATCTTCCTCCAATGTCTTCTAAACATGTTAAAATACCTCAAACAAAGATAGAAGTGTAAAGAACCAATTTAAGCACATAAACACACAATTAGGTAGATTTTATTTCAATAAACATCACATTAAGCTCATAAAAACCAATCTAATTATGGTTCAATCAGTAACGACTTCAAAAGTGATTCTGGCACACACTAAAAAGAAAACAAACAAATGAAACAAATCAAGGAAAAAATAAATAAAAACAAGTAGTTGTGATTGTGGCTCACATCTTCCTCTGGTTTTACGTCCAATAATGGTTTCAAATACCTTCTATGAGTTGGGGGTGCTGCTCATCCAACTTTCTTAAAACTAGCAAACGGGATCATTTAAATTCAGATACCGAAGAGTGTACCGGAGTTGTTCAATTTTGAATTGTTTCCATAACCCGAGAATTTCCATTTGAACGTATCCACTAGAATGAGAATCAAGAGTCAGTTTGATATCATCTAATGACTCTTTACTTAGTCCATTCTTAATGAAAGCAATTTTGTCTTCCCGATTATCGAATAAATACCCAAGTGAGCAACAATTGGCATCACAGTTCCATCTATCACATTTATAACAGACTCTCATTCTTTTACCTCTCCGTTTCTTTGCATAACTACTTTTCCCCAACCCAGGTGGACGTTTGGGAAAAGCTGGATGTTCACCACTAATTCGAACTAAAAAACCTAAGAGGGGGGGGTGTGAATTAGGTTTTTATCCGATTTTTCAACCTAATTCAATAAAACACCTCTTTGACAACAAATATCAAACACTTGGTGTGCTAGTTGTGTGAGAAATAATGTGTTCAAGTAAAATGCAGAAATTAGAGAAATTAACACAATGATTTATAGTGTTTCGATTTATCCAACAAAACCTAATCCACTACCTTGAGTTACCTACTCAAGGATTTATCTAATCCCTTCACTAATCAAATAAATGATATTACAAAAGAGGCTCACCCAATTCAACTTAGGGTTTTATAAATAACCTTTCAAACCAATCAAGGCTCACTCAACCCTTGAGTTTTACAACACAACCTTGATTATACAATAATCTCACCACTCTCCTTAGTGAATCCTAACAATAAAATTCAATTCAAGGTTCACCCAAAAGTTTTACAAACAAACCTTGAATACAAAACAACCTACACAAGGCTCACCCTAACACTTAGGGTTTTATGCTACTTGCAACCTTGATACAATTACAATCAATAATAAAAGATAGAGAGTTTGATAGATATCACCTTAATGTAAAGATTTATCAATTTGAATCACAATCACCTATTTGAGTAATGGCTTGTCAAGATTGCTCAAAATTCACCTTTGAATGTAAAAACCCTTATTTAATGATTTTAACAAGATTGATGTTTAGAAAGGGTTTTGGAATGCTTCTAAGATGTTATAGGATCAAGATATACAATTTTTTTTTCAAAATATCTTCTTAGAAAGAATTCCAAAGGTTGTGGTATTTAAATGTTTGTTCCCAACGGTTAAAAATGAAGTGTTGGAAACCCACTCAGGAAGTGCGGTCAACCGCATATCAGACTGGTCGTCCGCACCATCATCCTCAAGCTCACTAGACAACCACCGGATGATGATTTTTCATCTTCCGGTCGACCGGACTTCACCTGCGGTCGACCTCATGGTTGTCCACAGGTTGGCAGATGAACAAATTTGACAGCACATGCATCCACAAGATAAACTAACTTATGGATGATACCTGGACCACTTTAGGTCTACTGAAACATGTTCATTTGTGTATCAACAATACTCTAACACACAAATGATGATTTCAATCAATCATATAAGTTATGGCATCAATCCAACAAGAGTTTATGAACCATTTAAGTTTTGAAATCACGATGCATGGTTTTCGAAATACCAAAACATATTTTAATATATTAAAAACATTTTGAAATAACGTTTTAAGTTCATAGAGCAACCTTTAGAAACCATTACTCAATTAGAGGTAGAACTAGAGATAAAAATATATAACTCTAAAACTATACCTCTAGTTCCTATCTAATCCAATAAAAGCTTGTCTTCAAATCTTGATAGTCTTGACTTGTATTCTTCCTTGAAGACTTTAAATCTTGTTGTTACATGGATTAGATCATGAATCCAAAAACTCTATCACTTGTACAAATAAGATATTAGTCCTCATCAATGTTTGTCATTAATCAAAATTAAGACATTAAAGCTTTAGGGCTTTCAATCTCCCCCTTTTTGATGATGACAAATATTGATGCAATGTGATAGGTAAAACAATTAAGTGAAAGGATTCAAAGTAAGGAAGAGTTTATAGAATATGTATGAAACATTGTAAAATGATCTTTCCTAAAGATTTGAAACTTCGATCTTGCATGGATTAGATATATGATCCTAAAAGATCATCACTAATACAATAAAGCCATTAGTCCTTATCAATGTTTGTCATTTAATCAAAATTAAGACATTAAAAGCTTTAGAGCTTTCAATCTCCCCCTTTTTATGATGACAAATATTGACGCAAAGTGATGGATAAAACAATTAAGTGCAAGGATTCAAAGTAAGGAAGAGTTTATATAATATGTAATGAAACTTTTAAAAACGCTCCCCCTTACAATATGCTAGGTATTTGTAGATATCATATATAACATATAACCAATTAGTTTGATGATATCAAGAAATTGAATGAAACAATTTTTGAACAATTATTGGATCTCAAGATGAAAAGATTCATTGTAAGTATATGAGATCACTTCCTAGCATATATAGGCTTAAAGAAGCCTATTTTTCCACCAACCTCCATATCCTCCTTCCTTCCAGATTTAAAAACATTTATAATACAATTATAAAGCTCCCCCTATCAATATACATGAGTTTGTAAAAATTTTGACAGAGTTTCCTTTGTAACTCTTATAAATTCAATATCACAATACAAACTCAACAATGCAAAAAAGATGAGATATATCACACAAAATCACATATAAGGCCAACCCGGCCATTAACAACACAATTCTCATTCTCCTTCAATCTCAATATCTCAAAAACTAAGAAATACATAAATTTTAAACCAAGGATAGCCATACTTAACCTTTTAAAGTTATTTCTTCTTCTTATTGGTTTTGATGAACGTGATCGTCAAGTGCACTTCAAATACTTCAAGTTCCTCAAACACTCCTCTTTTGAACGTGTCTTCCCTTTTGTACCTATTCTTGATTTTCCTAAAAAATGATTGAACTTCAAGTATCTTCTTTAGATGGTTTCTCCTATTTGCATTGAATTCTCCCCTTTTGTTGTAAGTGTTCTCGATCTTCATCTTCTTGCAAAATGTTAGTTTCCAAAAGAACATAACACAAATAACTCCTAAACATTGCTATCAACACTTAGTTTTTCTCCCCCTCTGTCATCATTAAAAATAATGTGTATAAAGGATTATAATAATGTCAAAAGCATATAATAAAATCTCTCAATTTTCCAATGAGTCATCATGGGGAATAAACAAACCAACAAACTACATTACTTAAAATTTTACTATATGAAGAGATCATAATGTAGCAGAAAACATATGAAAGTAGTGAATTATATATATAAAAGAAAATGAAAGGTATAAAGATGATCCTCAAGTAGCCAAAGCTAGAGTCCGAGGCTTGGGAGCATAGACCTTAAACTGCAAAAATGATTATGTTGAAGAAGTGGTCTCCGAAATGATAATAGCTTCAACTGGTAGATCATCAATAGTAGTCACTACAATGGTATCCTCTGAAATGATGGTAGAGGATGTATCAGCAGCAATAGATGGCTTCAATACTACTTGATGACACAACAATAGGAGTAATAGGATTCTTTGTCATAAATGTGGTCTTCTCATCAAAATGTGAAGAAATATCTATGTGAACTCCATATAATGCCTCAAGATGAGTAGATATATTGTCAACCTTGTGATGAAGAAACTTTACTCTTGATTTCATGTTGAACAACTTCTTCAAACACATCTTGGATTTTAGTATTAAACTTCTCAAAGATAATATCCATATTGTTTGAGAGATGCTCCAAATCATTCCACAAGGCATCTTTTGTATGAGGAATAAAACTTATATTCCTCTTGCATCAATCATTTTCCTTCACTCAGTTTCTTTCTAATAGAAGTATCAAAAGGAGTTTCCTTTTCCTTTTTCCATTGATTTCTCCCTTTCCTTATTCTTTCTCTATTGGAAGTATCAAGTGATTAGCTTCTTCTTGACCAATTCTTTTCTCATGAATGCCCTTTCAAATAATAATGAGTGCATTTTCACCCATCAATCTTGCGATTTCGGAAATGGCTTGGAGTAAATCTTCTTGAGATATTTTCTTTCTCAACTCCCAATCATTATTGAAACATAAGTCATGCATCCTCTTGTATGCAACAAAATCAGGTTTATGAAGATATCTCATGTCAACAACCTCAAGTAAAGATATTTCAAAAAATTTGAAAACTCTTTAAAGCAACCTTCCATAAAGTAGGCTTTTTGCTATTTTCTTAGCATTCTTAACAAAGAACGATATCCATAAGATAACCAAGATCTACTTGTTTTCCTTTGAACATAGTTAGTATAATAAACATGTGCAAATGAGTAATAGATGTCATATGACCATCTATGAGTACAAATATAGTGGTGCACATATGACAAAGTATATTATTTTCAAGACTAAAACAATAGATTCCCTTTTTGCAAGATTCACAAAGGACTATTCATTTGTAAAGGCATTTTTAAAGTCGACCGCAGATTAAATTTATCGACCGAAAATTTCCCGAGTACAAAACAAGGTGCGGACGAACGTGAGAATCCGGTCGACCGCACATCTGTAGACCTTTACAAATATGCCTCTTTCGGACGCAACTTTTCATTTTCCAATCATCCCCACCTCTTCATTTATCAGCCGCACTCTTCAAACTCTCATAACCCCGAACAATCCACCATAAATACACTTCATTTCTTCCCCAATTCATACATTCATCCTACATATCCTTGTTTGCTGGACATTTGAAAACCCTAGAATGGCAAAAACTCAAAGTGACAAGGGGAAAAACACAATGGTTCAAGATGTTCCAAAGAAGAGAACCATCAAGCTTCTTCTCAACTCTTCAGGAGCAAGCATCATGAGGATCGTTACAATGATACCTCAAAAATCGCCAAGTAATTTCTGGGAGCACCATTGATAGGTATGAATTTCCCTTTGATAGAATTCTTACCTATATGGCTTGGCAAGGATGGGATAATATAATTGATCATGAAGAATCCTTGTATACTGATCTTGTATATCAGTTTTATGCTAATCTTGAAGAGGTTTAGAAAAGAAGGGAGAGATAACTATAAGGACTCTTTTTGTTTCAAGGGTCAATGGGATAGATATACAATTTACTTCCATTGGTTTAGATGAAATCTTAGAGATACCTATAGATGGGATTGATATATTTAATACTCATCACAGATAAATCATAAGGATTTTTCTACTGAGGGTTTTGAGAAGATTTCACTAAAGGAAACTCTTTTGTAAACTTAGTCAAGAGAGAGGCCAATGTGTTTAGTTTTGAACATCGAATTCTTCATCATATGTGCACTAACATCTTCATCCCCACTGAAGGCCATAAAACTACTGTCACGTTTATGCATATGTTTCTTATGTATTTGTTGGTGAAGAGAATCCGGGTGGATTTTGGTTACATTATGGTACACCACATGATGGCTACCATTGAGAAGGGCAAAGGTGTTCCGAAAAGCTTACCCTATGGACGGTTATTAACCAAGTTTTCCGCCATTTCAACGTCCCATTTCCAGAACTGAAGAGGGACAAAACATGTGCCTAAGTTCAACTTTGCTTCTTTTAAAAGAATGCAAGCGTTATGTCTCAATGGTACATGGGATTTGAAGAAAAATATGACTTCGGAAGAGATCATTGTGGCAACAAAGGAGACAGCAAGGTTGATGGGAAAAGAACCACCACGATAATTCTTCATGAAGACGACCTTTCTGGCGAAGGTGAAGACTCACAAGGAGTGAAAAGATCACTTCATCTAGATGAGGAAGAAGATGTTCCTCTTGAGGCTCCAGATTTGAAGAGGGCAAAAGGTAAAGAAAAAGTTGGAGAGGAAGATGTATCCACTCCAAAACCTGCCATTTGGGGTGCCCTGGAAGAAATCTCTTCTCAGATTGGCTCCATGTTTAGCACATTTGACAATCATTTCAAGACACTTCACTCCAAGATCGACGACCTGGCATCAAGGGTGGAGTACCATGGCATTGAGATCATCAACATCAAATTTCATCTAGAGGCACTACATGGCATTCAGGTTGACGTTTCTACACCACCACCTTCACATGATATGCCCCCGCCTGATGAGCAGCCTACTGGACCATCCTCTTCCACAGCAAAAGTTTATATGCGACGACCTAGGAGATAGTGTTTTTCTGCACTTATTGTACTTTTGTTTATCCAGACAACTTATCTCTTGTTTGTATTCTTAACTCTATTTTTATATATTTTTCCCCATGATGACTCCTTGGTAGTTGAGGGATCTTATTGTTTAATTAACTTAGTTCTATCCTTTCTATCCATTCTTTTTGAATGATGACAAAAGGGGGAGAAAAACTACTGTTGATTGCAATATATAATGTCGTGAAACTAACTTTTTTGTTTCAGGAATTTCTGAGATGAACTTAAATGCTCAAACTCATCAAAATCAAGAGAAAGGAGAAATAGCTCTAAAAGGTTAAGTATGGCTATCCTTGGTTTAAAGGTTATATATTTCTAAGTTTATGCTATATTGAGATTGAAGGAGAATGGGAATTGTGCGTTGGTGGCCGGGTTGGCTTTATGTGCGATTTTATGTGTTATCTCATCTCTTTTTGCATATTCTATAAAACTCTTCCTTACTTTGAATCCTTGCACTTAATTATTTTACCTATCACATTGCATCAATATTTGTCATCATAAAAAATGGGGAGATTGAAAGCCCTAAAGCTTTTAATGTCTTATTTTAATTAATGACAAACATTGATATGGACTAATGTCTTGTTTCTACAAGTGATAGATTTTTTAGATTCATGATTTAATTCATGCAATGACAATATTTCAAGTCTGCATGGAAGTATACAAGTCAAGACTATTGATTGAACAGGAAGAATACCAGGTGGATGTTGATTCTGGAAATTATTTGGTTTGGTACCTTGATTCCCCTACCTAAAATTTGGATGATCCTTCCATCCCTTATTATAGGTATTAAAATAAGGATTATATCTTCTTTGTTGATTTTGAAAATTTCCCACAGCATTAATCTGTTCATCTTAAAAAAGCGTGGGGCAATTGTCCGTATGATGTTCAATACTTGAACAAAATCCACACATCTTAACTTGCAGATTCATTTGTTTTCCCATCATCTATCCAACCATATTAGTAAGAGTTTTAACTTGTAATTCAAGATTTGAATAACATAGCTCATTTACCTTCCTAGGAGCTTCGTTTCTCGTGTTGAATGATTGAGTGTTATCTGCCATATTAGCAATCAAATCTCTTGCTTCTTAAGGTGATTGATCCATAAAGACTCCATCACTAGCTGCATCAACTGCGATCCTATCAGTAGGAGCCATTCATTCATAGAAATACTGAATAAGTAAATGATCTGGAATTTGATGATTATGACAACTAGCAATCAATATTTTAAATCTCTCCCAATAATCATATAATGATTCCCAAAGACTTGGCGTATTCTACTAATTTCTTTTCTAATGTTTGAGATCTTAAAAGTAGGAAAATACTTTCTCAGAAAAATCTTTTTCATCTTAGTCCACTCAGTTATTGACCCGAAGGTAGTTCATAAAGCTAATCTTTAGCATTACCTAGTAAACTAAATGGAAAAGCTCGCAATTTAATAATCTCATCAGTGACATTAGATAGTTTGAAATTAGTGCAATGCGTATGAAATTCCTTAAGAAATCTATATGGATTATCTCCGGGTATGCCATGGAAAGTAGGAATATTTTGCACAAAACCAGTGTGAAATTTAAAATTTTCATTGGCTTCAGGAAAAACAATGCAAAGCGGTTGATTGCTAATAGTAGGTGCAACTAATTCTCTTAAAGTCCTCAAAACCACCACATTGTTGTTATTATATCCATAATGTAAGGTAGGTTATGAATGATTTCACCGATGCCTTCTTGTAAATTGGAATGATTAATGGTTTTTACAATCGTATCTCCTTCATTGTTGACCACAGGATTTGAAGATTTTGATTCCTTCGAGATTTCACCTAGAGTCTTTCCACTACGAAGGAGTATAAAACAATTCCAGATTTACTTTATCACAAAAGAGATAAAACCTGAAAACAAGGGACAAGGATTAGTAAAATTTGATCTTAAAAACTTTTAAACAAGTTCTCGGCAACGGTGCCAAAATTTGACGAGCGTTTCGTAGCTCTATCAAATTAAAAAACCTACTCAACCAACTACTATAGTTAGGGCAACTAAGGGTCGAACCCACAGGAACTTGTAAAATTTGAGATAAAGTAAACTGATCAAGATTTTGGGAGTAAAGATTCAATTTTTATATAAAAAGAATAGAACTTTAAAAATAAATAATTCACAAATTAATTAAAAATCAATGGATAGAAAAATGTTAGCAATGATTTTGTATTTCGGTTTTATTTATTCGAGATTAATCATTGATAAGAAAACCTATTTGAGTAGTGATTTAGAATTCCACGTAACGCTGCAAATTCCGATTCCTGTAAAGTTAGGTTAATTCCTGAGAAGCAAAGCAAATTAACTTTACCTAATTAAACTAAATTACCGAATCGCTCGCATAAAATAGTCAATTAAGTTATTAAGCATAAGGACAACATCAATACAAATTACATAAAATTAATGGGAAATAAATCATGCAATTCTTTTCAAACAATTATCTATTAATTAATCAAACACCTATTCAATTAATCAATAGTTACTACTTTGGTTACCAAAAATCGATTCTGCATAACCCTAGTTAATCAACTATGTACAATTAAGATGGCCAATAATAATTGAGATAAGACAATTGATAAGATAAAATCAAGAATTGTTCAAATACCCAAATATAAATAATGATTCCTTAAAAAGATCGGATTTTTAATAACAAAACAAAAATCTCATATTCCCGAATAAAGTAAACCTAATATATGTCATTACCAACTATAAACGTTTACTCACAATCCATAAAAGAAACATCATAAAAAGATTAAGGGAGAGAGAGAAACTCATTAGACAAAAATCCGATTTCCCAAGATACTCCAACCCTTAATCTCCTACATACTCGAGAACAAAGTATCTAAGGTGCTTGACACCCGAAACTAAACTATTAAGTCCTATAAATAGTTAGAAAAGGTCCTAGGGTTAATTACACAAGAGTCCTAGGGTGCTTGAGAGTCACTGACGTGCCTACTTGGACGCGTGATGCTGTCAAACTTCTGAGAGTGTATGCGTGAGGTCTGATGAACATGTCCACTTCCTGGCCTTGCGTGTCCACTTCTTCTTTCTTCTCCAAAAATATCATTTACAAACTTCCAATATTTTCCAATTTTGTCTCCACATCTTCTAAAACCTCCAAAGACCTGAAAACAAAAGTATAAGTGTAAATAATCATTTAAAACACAAAAACACATAATTAGCTAGATTTAAATTAAATAAACAACACGATCAACACTAGAAAACCAAGCTAATTATGGTTTAATCAGAATTTCTTTACTAAATTTTACAAAAAGACTTGAAAAACTATTCTACACATTCTAGAAATTATATTAATATGAAGATAATAATAAAATAAAGAAACTACAAAAGAAATAAAGAGATTAAAGCTAATTGATGTCTCAAATGAAAAGAGCTAGTATATTTATAGGTAAATTTTTAGGGGTAAAATGGTCATTTGACTTTTGGGGGTACTGTAGCGGATTGACTTGTTGACTTTGACCAGCCGACGACACTGTTCATAACGTAAGCAGTGACGTCATCATCACACGGCAGTATGTGTTCACCAGAGTTACTGTTCATCGATTTTTTTTTCTTCTTCTTTTTTATCTCCAAAATGTACTAAAATACACTGAAAAACTTATAAAAAAAGTAGAAAGGAAATGTGAAATATATCCATTAAATAACACAATTAACCAATTTTTAAACAAAATATAGTCATTAAGTAGCATAAAAATCAGTTAATTTATGAGTACATCAATATGGATTTTAAAATTAACATCAACTTGTGGAAAAATAATGCATGAATGTTGTTCGTCAAGAGTGAGAGCAATGAGTTCTTTTAGAGATCTTTGATTTAAAGCCATATTAAAAGATGAGGGGGAAGAATATCACCAGATATAAGAAGGTATCTGATTGATTTTCTACTTTGCATTCTTGAAGATTCGTATCTTGTGAAAAACTTAAAGCTTTTAATGTCTTAATTTTGATTAATGACACTAAAAAACTTAAGAGGGGGGTGAATTTGGTTTTTTTTCGATTTTTTTAACCTAATTCAATAATACACCTCTTTGACAACAAATATCAAACACTTGGTGTGCTAGTTGTGTGAGTAAAAATGTGATCTAATAAAATGCAGAAAGTAGAGCAATGAACACAATGATTTATAATGGTTCGGTTTATTAACAAAACTTAATCCACTACCTTGAGTTACCTACTCAAGGATTTTACCAAACCTCTTCACTACTCAGATAAATGAGATTACAAATAACCTCTCAACAAATCAAGGCTCATTCAACCCTTGAGTTTTACTACACAACCTTGATTATACAATAATCTCACAACTCTCCTTAGTGAATCCTCACAATACAATTCAATTCAAGGTTCACCCAAGCACTTAGGTTTTATGCTACTTGCAACTTTGATGCAATTACAATCAATAATAAGAGATAGAGAGTTTGATAGATATCACCTTAATGTGAATATATATCACTTTAACGCATAAATACCTCATTGAGTAATTTGTTTCTCTAGATTGCTCAAGAACACCAATGATTTAGTAAAGACCCCTTCTAGGATGATTTTCACAATATTAATTAAATTTCGTTTCAACCATGTGAAAGAACAAGTTCTAACGTATAGAGAGTAACCTTAAATGTACTAAAACACACAATAAACTTATATTATCATCAAATAACAATACTAATATTTTTAACTTTGGATTTCATAACAAAAAGGATTTAGCCACATTAGTTAAATAAGAATATTTTTGTCAAATTACAAAGATATTCAATTGATTTGTTCAAAATTTTTTTACAGAAATGGTTACAATTATAAAAGGATTGAAAAATTTAACACAAAATTATCTAACATCTTAAAAAGTTATAATACATGCATGATTTATTCAACAAAACAACAAATTATTAAAAACAATGTTTTTAAAGGTGTGGATCAAGAATCAAATGAGTTTAATCACTTGACTCTTTACTCAAACCACCCCCCACATTTGGAAATTACATTTTCTCAATGTAAAAACACACAAAGTTTGAAAAAAAATCATTATTCCACAGATTTAATAAAAAGAAAATAACACACATTTATTTAAAAAGAAAAACTTACAACTTTAACTCTAAATCCACTGAATCTCTTTTTCTCTTGTTACCGAAAATTGACCAGTTAATTGGAGGTACATCTGGATCTGTCTCTGGTACAAAAGCTACTAATTCATCCAATAGCTCCTTAGTTGAGGGTGTACATACAATTATTCTTCGTGCTACTGGAGATAGAAGCTTATGTGTAACAGCTATGTCAAGAAATGCTAATAAACCATAAAAGTAGTGATCAACATTTAAAAGACCAATTGGTTTAGTGTGCAGTTTCATGTTAAACCAGAATGTTAAATTGAACAAGCATTCTAATACTTCATATCCTCCTGGGATTATTATGAAAGCATCATAGTTATGCAACATGAGTGTCATGCGTTCATAAAATGATTTTGTTTGTACCTAATGTCCAATTGTTCTGCCATATACTTTTTTTAGAGGAGTGGGAATGACACCTACCGCGAGAACTTTGTTTGGTTGATTTGTTTCAATTTGAACAAGTGTTTGGTATGACTGGTGTGCTCGAGCAACCTCTCCAATGAATCCAGCATTTCCTCCTCCATATACTAGACCGATCTTTCGATGAGCTAGTACTCAAAGTAGTGATCAACATTTAAAAGACCAATTGGTTTAGTGTGCAATTTCATGTTAAACCAGAATGTTAAATTGAACAAGCATTCTAATACCTCATATCTTCCTGGTATGACTATGAAAGCATCACAGTTATGCACCATCAGTGTCATGCGTTCATAAATGATTTGTTTATACCTCATGTCCAATTGTTTTGCCATATATTTGTTTTAGAGGAGTGGGAATTACACTTACAGTGAGAACTTTGTTTGGCTGATTTGTTTCAATATGAACAAGTGTTTGGTATGACTGGTGTGCTCCAGCAACCTCTCCAATTAATCCAGCATTTCCTCCTCCATATACTAGACCGATCTTTCGATGAGCTAGTACTCTTCCCAATTGGATAGTAGTAGCTAGATGCAAAACAGTAGCACCCACGGTTGTTCCTCCAAACACTGCGATGTTCGTTAGACTTCTGATTGATGGACCTTCCATAGTAACTGACGAGCGTGTCGTTGCGCTATCAAACTAATACCAAACTCAACCAACTTATGCAGTTAGGGCAAGTAAGGGTCGAACCCACAGAGACTTGTAAATTCTTTGATTAAGTAAACTAATCACGACTTTGGGGGGAAAAGATTTGGTTTT
Source organism: Apocynum venetum (assembly GCA_019593545.1). Taxonomy (NCBI): domain Eukaryota; kingdom Viridiplantae; phylum Streptophyta; class Magnoliopsida; order Gentianales; family Apocynaceae; genus Apocynum; species Apocynum venetum. The sequence goes on from SRSM01000420.1 coordinate 164,440, forward strand.
TATCTAAAAGGAATAAAATTTAAATAAATTTACTCACAAATTAATTAAGAATCAAAGAAAGAAAAACGTTAGCAAGGACTTTGTATTTCGGTTTTACTTATTCGGGATTAATCATTGATAATAACCTATTTGAGTAGTGACTTAAAATTTCGCGTAGCGCAGCAAATTCCGATTCCTATAAAGATAGGTTAATTTCCGAAAAACACGGCAAATTAACTTTAACCTAATTAAACTAAATTACCGAATCGCTCGCATAAAATAGTCAATTAAGTTATTCAGCTCGAGGACAACATCAACACAAATTACATAAAGTTAATGGCCGATTAAAATCATGCAATTCGTTTCAAACAATTCCCTATCAATTAATCAAACACAGATTTAAATTAATCAATAGTTACTACTTTTGGTTACCGAAAACCGATTCTGCATAACCCTAGCTAATCAATTATGCAAAACAATTAAGATGGCCAATAATAATTGAAATAACATAATTGATAGAATAAAACCAAGAATTGTTCAAATACTCAAATATAAATAATGATCCCTTGAAAAGATCGGGTTTTTAATTACAAAACGTAAATCTCATATTCCCGAATAAAGTAAACCTAATACATATCCTTGCCAACTAAAAACGTTTACTCACAAAACAAAAGGAAAACATCATAGAAAGATTAAGGGAAAGAGAGAAACTCATTAGTCGGAAATCCGATTTTCCCGAGAAGCTCCGACCCTTGATCTCCTACAATTCTCGGGAAGAAAATATCTAAGGTGCTTGACACCCTAAACTAAGCTATTAAGGCCTATAAATAGTTAGAAAAGGTCATAGGGTTAGTTACATAAGAGTCCTAATTCAAAACTACTAAAAAACTGCCCAAAATCTTCAATTCGGAGAGTGGACGCGCGAGGCTGTCAGAAACGTCCAAGTGGACTCGTGAGGCTCCAAAACTACTGAGAATGGACGCGTATGAATAGTGACACGTCCACTTCTTCAAGTATGCGTCCAATTGGTTTCTGAGGCGCGTCCACTCCATTTTTCATGCGAAACAACTTCTTAAAGCTCCTATCTTCCTCCAATGTCTTCTAAACATGTTAAAATACCTTCAAAATACCTGCAAACAAAGATAGAAGTGTAAAGAACCAATTTAAGCACATAAACACACAATTAGGTAGATTTTATTTCAATAAACATCACATTAAGCTCATAAAAACCAATCTAATTATGGTTCAATCAAATTCCCCCACACTAAACCTTTGCTTGTCCTCAAGCAAAATAACAACATAAAGAAACAAAATCAAAATTTAAATGTCTCAGAAAACAAGCCAAATAATCTCAAGAACCTCAATTCATTTGCACCAAATTCTCTCCAATAATCCTCCAAGTCATCTATCAACTCTACTTTTTAAAATAAATCGTGCATGTGTGATAAATCATCACTATGGATTCATTGTAAATAGTTAACCATCCTTAACATGACCAAAGCTTTGAAAACTAATCAAAATCCATTTTAGAGTAAAAAACTGTACACAAGTAACAAGAACAAATTCAATCAAGCCACAATCAACTCTAACACATCATAGTCATATGAAAAGTAATTTCCACACTACCATAGGCTTGTGATCTCACACATCTCTCCACTAATGGAAAAACTTATGGTCGACTTGAGTCAAATTGGACTTGAGGTACGTAACGTTAGGCTTGGGTGTTGGTTAACAAAGAAAGGTAAGGTAAACAAAGCAGTCAAGAGAATTACACAAAAGGATAAAAGAATTTGAAACCAAAGTTCTTCAATTGACACTTCTCTCCTTATTACTCATTTAATCACATCAACCAACTCATAAACTTTGGACAATCTTGGAACTCTTTTTCTCTTTTTTTTTTTCTCAAGTGCTCTTTTTTTTTTTTTTAGCACTTCACTCTTTTTCATCATATGTCTCTCTTTTCTTTTTATTCTTTTGCTTTTTTTCTAAGAGAAGACAAACTTTTTTTTTTCTCTTTAAAATTCCAAGATACATTTCATCAACCCTCAGCACAACTTTGCAAAACCTTTCAACACCTTTTTATCACAACAATAAACTTCACAAGTGTCAATCTAAAGATATTTCAAAGAAATCTCTTGACAATTATAACATGTAAAGTTTTTAAACATTATTCTCAAAGGCTTACAAAGAAATATAATAATGGATTCATCCATCACAACATTATAGCTCAAAAATAGGATCGAGGGGTATAATATAGAAATGGTGGCTCAAGAAAGGCTCAAACGTCCAAAAGAGGCCTTATGTCATCCCCAAGTCAACCAAATTCAATCATATTTCGCCTCAAGAGTGTGAGAAAACAAGTTCTAGAGTGTCTAAATTGACCATGAATGTATCTAAATCAAAAGTAAACTTAATCTCATTCAAACTTGTCAAAAGTGATTTCAAAAATCAAGATTTTTTACTAAAAATAAGCCATATTAATTCAAATTAACTACCACAAATCATCCATAAATAACAATTTTGAATTTTCACAAAAAACTCGTAGAGTGTCAAGATGCCTCATAATAAATAGAGAATTTTAAAGCACAAATAATATTGAAATTCTATCAATTAACATAGACTTGTATAAGTTTCATCATAGGCATAACAAACACACAAACATGCATAAAACATAACAAATTTTTTTTTCAAACCAATAACTTTTTTTCGTTTTTTTTAAACCATAAACAACAATAAATGAACACAAAAAAAACACAAACATTAAAAACAAAACTCCCCCACACTGGAATGAGACATTGTCCTCAATGTCACAAACATGCAAACAAATAAAATGAAAAATTCAAATAAAAGAAAAAGGAGGGATGTCACCCGTATCAAGGCCGTTGAAGATGTAATTGCTGATTAAGGGCTATGGGTGACCAACAACTTTCAGAAATATATTCCCTTTGAAAATCAATTGTCGTCCAAATAACAAAGTTGTTGTGTGAGAGTCAGTTGAACCTGCAATTAGCTGTTAGGACCTTTTGTAACCTAGACATAGAAAAAACTAGAACTAGTCAACTAAATTACACAGAGCAACAAGAAATAAAAATACACAATGAATAATTCTCTATTGGTTGCCTCCCAAAAAGCGCTTTTAGGTCTTTGGCTCGACTACAGAGCCAATTATCCAATGCCTTCCCTCTCATGGAATAGAGGAGCATCCATTTTTACTTCTTTAAGCTTTATGACTCCATGCTTCCAAAATTTATTTATTTCATATAGAGTACCAGCAAGTTAGTACAACTCAACCCATCAAAATTATGTGGCATGATAAAATCAATATGTTCAATATTACACACATCATGACACAAAGAAGAATGTAAGGCACTAGGATTGGTTTCAACTTTTACATTGTTAGGCTTTTCTATGGTTTCAATATTTGATTCCTCAAACTCACGTTGAATGACAAAAGAAGGAGATTGTGGATTATCAATGGAAATAAGAGATTCTTCAAACTCAAGAATGCTAGAAACTACCTTATTACGAAAAATATGTCCATCCTCTAATTTTTCAGCTTCACTAAGATCAACATTAGACTCATCCTCACTAGGACTCAACAAATGGAATGAAGCATCATGAGTAAGTTGATCCTTAATTTCACTGAACTCGGAAGCTAGTTGACCTAATTGACTTTCCAGATTTTGGATTCTTAATTTGGTCTCTTGTTGAAAATTAAGAGTATTAGAGGCTATGGACTTGATAACTTCTTCAAGAGACATGCTATGAGATTGATCTTGAGAGATAGGAAGGGAATCTTGAGCATAATAATTAGGAGGATAGTTATTCCTAGGAAAGTTATCATAACTAGGCTCATAGATATAATTAGGATAACTATTTCCAAATTCATCCCACCTAGATTGAGAATAAGGCATCTCTATGTGATAAGGAATAGAATCATGTGGGTTAGACCTATGAGAAAGTGGATATGAGTAACCACTAAATCCATTAGAACACTCAAAGGGTCTAGCATTCTTTCTTCCAATAATATAACCCCTTACTAAAGAAATAAGGTTATCTATTTTGTTCTGCAAAGATTGATAATCTACAACATCCATCCTAGAGTCATCATATTGAGAATAAGAGGAATACATACAAAAATCAAAACCAAATAAAGAAAGAAATTAACAACGTAGAAAGAGGAATATTGAATATTCAAGCTTCTGAACTTGTCACTAGAGAGAGAAACCTGAAAATCAAAAACAAAGAAAAAGATTAGAAAACTTAATCTCAAAATTTTAAACAATTCCCCGGCAACGGCGCCAAAATTTGGCGAGCGTGTCGTTTCGCTATCAAATTAATACCAAACTCAACCAACTTATGCAGTTAGGGCAAGTAAGGGTCGAACCCACAGAGACTTATAAATTTTTTGATTAAGTAAACTAATCACGACTTTGGGGGGAAAAGATTTGGTTTTTATCTAAAAAGAATAAAATTTAAATAAATTTACTCACAAATTAATTAAGAATCAAAGAAAGAAAAACGTTAGCAAGGACTTTATATTCGGTTTTACTTATTCGGGATTAATCATTGATAATAACCTATTTGAGTAGTGACTTAGAATTTCGCGTAGCGCAGCAAATTCCGATTCCTATAAAGATAGGTTAATTTCCGAAAAACACGGCAAATTAACTTTAACCTAATTAAACTAAATTACCGAATCGCTCGCATAAAATAGTCAATTAAGTTATTCAGCTCGAGGACAACATCAACACAAATTACATAAAGTTAATGGCCGATTAAAATCATGCAATTCGTTTCAAACAATTCCCTATCAATTAATCAAACACAGATTTAAATTAATCAATAGTTACTACTTTTGGTTACCGAAAACCGATTCTGCATAACCCTAGCTAATCAATTATGCAAAACAATTAAGATGGCCAATAATAATTGAAATAACATAATTGATAGAATAAAACCAAGAATTGTTCAAATACTCAAATATAAATAATGATCCCTTGAAAAGATCGGGTTTTTAATTACAAAACGTAAATCTCATATTCCCGAATAAAGTAAACCTAATACATATCCTTGCCAACTAAAAACGTTTACTCACAAACATAAAAGGAAAACATCATAGAAAGATTAAGGGAAAGAGAGAAACTCATTAGTCGGAAATCCGATTTCCCGAGAAGCTCCGACCCTTGATCTCCTACAATTCTCGGAAAGAAATATCTAAGGTGCTTGACACCCTAAACTAAGCTATTAAGGCCTATAAATAGTTAGAAAAGGTCATAGGGTTAGTTACATAAGAGTCCTAATTCAAAACTACTAAAAACTGCCCAAAATCTTCAATTCGGAGAGTGGACGCGCGTGCTGTCAAAAGTGGACGCGGAGGCTGTCAGAAACGTCCAAGTGGACCGTGAGGCTCCAAAACTACTGAGAATGGACGAGTGGATGAATAGTGACCGTCCACTTCTTCAAGTAGCGTCCAATTGGTTTCTGAGGCGCGTCCACTCCATTTTTCTGCGAAACAACTTCTTAAAGCTCCTATCTTCCTCCAATGTCTTCTAAACATGTTAAAATACCTTCAAAATACCTACAAACAAAGATAAAAGTGTAAAGAACCAATTTAAGCACATAAACACACAATTAGGTAGATTTTATTTCAATAAACATCACATTAAGCTCATAAAAACCAATCTAATTATGGTTCAATCAGTAACGACTTCAAAAGTGATTCTGGCACACACTAAAAAGAAAACAAACAAATGAAACAAATCAAGGAAAAAATAAATAAAAACAAGTAGTTGTGATTGTGGCTCACATCTTCCTCTGGTTTTACGTCCAATAATGGTTTCAAATACCTTCTATGAGTTGGGGGTATGCTGCTCATCCAACTTTCTTAAAACTAGCAAACGGGATCATTTAAATTCAGATACCGAAGAGTGTACCGGAGTTGTTCAATTTTGAATTGTTTCCATAACCCGAGAATTTCCATTTGAACGTATCCACTAGAATGAGAATCAAGAGTCAGTTTGATATCATCTAATGACTCTTTACTTAGTCCATTCTTAATGAAAGCAATTTTGTCTTCCCGATTATCGAATAAATACCCAAGTGAGCAACAATTGGCATCACAGTTCCATCTATCACATTTATAACAGACTCTCATTCTTTTACCTCTCCGTTTCTTTGCATAACTACTTTTCCCCAACCCAGGTGGACGTTTGGGAAAAGCTGGATGTTCACCACTAATTCGAACTAAAAAACCTAAGAGGGGGGGGGGGTGAATTAGGTTTTTATCCGATTTTTCAACCTAATTCAATAAAACACCTCTTTGACAACAAATATCAAACACTTGGTGTGCTAGTTGTGTGAGAAATAATGTGTTCAAGTAAAATGCAGAAATTAGAGAAATTAACACAATGATTTATAGTGTTTCGATTTATCCAACAAAACCTAATCCACTACCTTGAGTTACCTACTCAAGGATTTATCTAATCCCTTCACTAATCAAATAAATGATATTACAAAAGAGGCTCACCCAATTCAACTTAGGGTTTTATAAATAACCTTTCAAACCAATCAAGGCTCACTCAACCCTTGAGTTTTACAACACAACCTTGATTATACAATAATCTCACCACTCTCCTTAGTGAATCCTAACAATAAAATTCAATTCAAGGTTCACCCAAAAGTTTTACAAACAAACCTTGAATACAAAACAACCTACACAAGGCTCACCCTAACACTTAGGGTTTTATGCTACTTGCAACCTTGATACAATTACAATCAATAATAAAAGATAGAGAGTTTGATAGATATCACCTTAATGTAAAGATTTATCAATTTGAATCACAATCACCTATTTGAGTAATGGCTTGTCAAGATTGCTCAAAATTCACCTTTGAATGTAAAAACCCTTATTTAATGATTTTAACAAGATTGATGTTTAGAAAGGGTTTTGGAATGCTTCTAAGATGTTATAGGATCAAGATATACAATTTTTTTTTTCAAAATATCTTCTTAGAAAGAATTCCAAAGGTTGTGGTATTTAAATGTTTGTTCCCAACGGTTAAAAATGAAGTTGTTGGAAACCCACTCAGGAAGTGCGGTCAACCGCATATCAGACTGGTCGTCCGCACCATCATCCTCAAGCTCACTAGACAACCACCGGATGATGATTTTTCATCTTCCGGTCGACCGGACTTCACCTGCGGTCGACCTCATGGTTGTCCACAGGTTGGCAGATGAACAAATTTGACAGCACATGCATCCACAAGATAAACTAACTTATGGATGATACCTGGACCACTTTAGGTCTACTGAAACATGTTCATTTGTGTATCAACAATACTCTAACACACAAATGATGATTTCAATCAATCATATAAGTTATGGCATCAATCCAACAAGAGTTTATGAACCATTTAAGTTTTGAAATCACGATGCATGGTTTTCGAAATACCAAAACATATTTTAATATATTAAAAACATTTTGAAATAACGTTTTAAGTTCATAGAGCAACCTTTAGAAACCATTACTCAATTAGAGGTAGAACTAGAGATAAAAATATATAACTCTAAAACTATACCTCTAGTTCCTATCTAATCCAATAAAAGCTTGTCTTCAAATCTTGATAGTCTTGACTTGTATTCTTCCTTGAAGACTTTAAATCTTGTTGTTACATGGATTAGATCATGAATCCAAAAACTCTATCACTTGTACAAATAAGATATTAGTCCTCATCAATGTTTGTCATTAATCAAAATTAAGACATTAAAAGCTTTAGGGCTTTCAATCTCCCCCTTTTTGATGATGACGTTGACGAAGCCTGTCGTGCGGCTCTCAAATTTAAACCTAACAATTCCTATGTAGATAGGAAAGTAGGGATAATCCACAGAGATTTGTCAACTCTTAAATTAAAATCATTAATCGGAAAGGGTTTTGGGGGGGTTTTGGTATTTTGAGAATAGAATTAAAAGGAATTTGGAATATAATGATATAAAAAAAACGTTAGCAAGGAATTAGTATCAGTTATATTTTTCATGGGATTAATCATAGATAAAGACATTATTAAGTAATTGGTTTTAGAATCCCGATTAGCTCAGACAGATTCCTATCCTTACAAATTAGATTAATCCTGATCAGCTCAGCAGATTAATCTCTAATTTAATTAAACCCACTACCAACCAGCGTGTATAGATGTTCAATCAAATTGCATTAAGTAAATAAGGCATCACCAACATTAAATTGTATATAACAATCAGCTTAATTATATACAATTTAATTATATTAATTCCACTACTAATTTAATTAAGCCAGAGCTGCAACTCAATTAAATTAGTAGATGCCACTTGAATCATTAATACAAGATTAATAATCCTAGCTATATAATCACGTTTATTAATTGGTTGTCAATCCAATTAATTCACATAATTATATTAATTAAAACAGGAATTACATAAATACTTAATTAATTATAGATATAAGTATATTAATAAATATACAAATATATATATATATAAAAGAAGATTGGATTTATATTAGCTAAACAAATTAGGCGGTTCAACCGACCATTTAAATAAATTAAACTAAAAGTATGGAGGCTCGGCCTTCCATAAAAAAGAAAATAAAAGACATAAAAGTAAATTAAACTAATAGGTGGCTCGGCCATCCATTTGCGATATTTAAAGTGCATAAAGCAAAATAAATAAGACTAGGCGGGTAAACCGACCATAAGTCCAGTTAAATAATCCAAATAGAAATTAAGTACAAAGAAAATTATCTCATAATCCCATTTATTAATAACTTAACACATATCCTTGCTAACAAAAGGAAATTACTCACAATCCATATTTAATAAATATAAGATGAAATTTATAAACATTAGAACGAAAATTTGAAAGAAATACTCCCCGAAAATATTGAAATTATCCGGACAGAATTTCTTTACTAAATTTTACAAAAAGACTTGAAAAACTATTCTAAAAATTCTAGAAATTATATTAATATGAAGATAATAATAAAAGAAAGAGATTACAAAAGAAATGAAGAAGATTGGAGCTAAATTGGTGTCTCAAATGAGAAATGAAGCTAGCATATTTATAGGGAAATTTCTAGGGGTAAAATGGTCATTTTGACCTCCGGGTACTGTAGCAGGTTGACTTGTTGACTTTGACCAGCCGACGGACACTGTTCATGACGTAAGCAGTGACGTCATCATCGACGGTGGTACTATTCACCGGAGTTACTGTTCATCTTTTTTTTTTTTTTTTTTCTTCTTCTTCATCTTCATCTTCATTTCTTCTTCTTCTTTTTATCTCCAAAATGTACTAGAATACACTGAAAAACTTATAACACAAAGAAATAGAAAGGAAATGTGAAATATATCCATTAAATGACACAATTAACCGATTTTTAAACAAAATATAGTCATTAAGTAGTATAAAAATCAGTTAATTTATGTGTACATCAAATTCCCCCACACTATCTCTTTGCTTGTCCTCAAGCAAAATATAAACACAAAATATACAAGTATAAATAACTTAAATAAGATTAATAAGGTAACAAAATGTTATATTAATTTCAATACAACTTTCACAATTAACCCCTTTTTATTTGAAAAGTAATTGTGCTCGTGTGCTTGAATATCACAAGTTTAACATTAATATTCAAAGTTAACAAAATGTGACTGTGAAAACATAAAACCCATAATAAAAATTTTTTATTTTTATTTTTATTTTTTTAAAACATGCTATCAGTATAATGAAAAGATAACAACAAAGTCACTATGTAAATGAAAATACATTCTTAGTTTCTCAACACAACTTATAAGTTTGTAAACTCACATACTCTCCACTAATGATGAAAATTTTGGTCGATTCTGGGTCAAATAGGACTTTTAAGCTTGTAATGTTAAGCTCGGGATTTGGCTACAAACGAAGGATAAGAATATTCAAAATATTTCAAGAGTTTATATTGAGAATGAATTACAACCTCTTGAAGAAAATTAGCCATGATATCTCTTCATTTTTCACACTTTTCTATTTTCTTCTTTTTCTTTTCTTTTCTTCTTCTTCTTCTTTTTTTTTTTTTTTTTTTTTTTCTACTTTTCGGATTTTTGACAATATCTCGTAATCCTTTATCAACAGTGTTCATAACTTTTCAATACAGATTAACACATGTTTAATACATTCTCAATAAAGTATCTGGATAGAAAAGTAATAAACGAGGCTATTTATCAAAGAAATTAAATGGTAATGAAACCATTCATACTTGTTGGCTCAAAGTAGGATCGAGGGATATATATAAGTATGGTTCGTTCAGAAAGGCTCAAACTATCAAAGAATGCCTTATGTCATCCCCAAATCAACCAAGATTTTATTTAAATTTCGTCTCAAGCATGTGAAAGAACAAGCTCTAGTGTGTAGAGAGTAACCTTAAATGTACTAAAACACACAGTAAACTTACATTATCATCAAATCACAATACTAATGTTTTTAACTCTGGGTTTCATAACATAAAAGATTTAGCCACATTAGTTAAATAAGAATATTTTTGTCAAATTGCTAAGATATTCAATTGATTTATTCGAAAAAATTTTACAGAAAGGGGTACAATTATAAAAGGACTGAAAAATTTAACACAAAATTACCTAACATCTTAAAAAGTTATAATACATGCATTATTTATTCAACAAAACAACAAATTATTAAAAACAATGTTTTTAAAGGTGCGGATCAAGAATCAAATGAGTTTAATCACTTGACTCTTTACTCAAACCACCCCCCCACACTTGGGAATTACATTGTCCTCAATGTAAAAACACACAAAGTTTTAAAAACAACAACATTATTCCACAGCTTTTAATAAAAAGAAAATAACACACATTTATTTAAAAAGAAAAACTTACAACTTTAACTCTAAATCCATTGAATCTCTTTTTCGCTTGTTACCGGAAATTGACCAGTTAATTGGAGGTACTTCTGGATCTGTCTCTGGTACAAAAGCTACTAATTCATCCAATAGCTCCTTAGTTGTGGGTGCAGATACAATTATTCTTCGTGCTACTGGAGATAGAAGCTTATGTGTAACAGCTATGTCAAGAAATGCTAATAAACCATCAAAGTAGTGATCAACATTTAAAAGACCAATTGGTTTAGTGTGCAGTTTCATGTTAAACCAGAATGTTAATTGAACAAGCATTCTAAAACCTCATATCCTCCTGGTATGACTATGAAAGCATCAGAGTTATGCAACATGAGTGTCATGCGTTCATAAAATGATTTTGTTTGTACCTCATATCCAATTGTTCTGCCATATACTTCTTTCAGAGGAGTAGGAATTACACCTACCGCGAGAACTTTGTTTGGCTGATTTGTTTCAATCTTAACAAGTGTTTGGTATGACTGGTGTGCTCGAGTAACCTCTCCAATTAATCCAACAATTCCTCCTCCCTATACTAGACTGATCTTTCGATGAGCTAGTACTCTTCCCAATTGGATAGCAGCAGTTAGATGCGAAACAGTAGCACTCACGGTCGTTCCTCTAAACACTGCGATGTTTGTTAGTAACGACTTGAAAAGTGATTATATTACATACTAAAAAGAAAACAAACAAATAAAACAAATCAAAGAAGAAACAAATAAAACAAGTAGTTATGATTGTGGCTCACATCTTTCTTTGGTTTTACGTCCAGTAACGGTTTCAAGCACCTTCTATGAGTTGGGGGTATGCTGCTCATCCAGCTTTCTTAAAACCTGGCAAACAGAATCATTTAAATTCAGATACCGAAGACTGTACCAGAGTTGTTCAATTTTGAATTGTTTCCATAACCCGAGAATTTCCATTTGAACGTATCCACTAGAATGCGAATCAAGAGTCCGTTTGATATCTTCTAATGACTCTTTACTCAGTCCATTCTTAATGAAAGCAATTTTGACTTCCCGATTATCGGAAAAATACCCAAGTGAACGACAACTGGTATCACAGTTCCATCTAGCACATTTATAACAGACTCTCATTCTTTTACCTCTCCGTTTCTTTGCATAACTACTCTTCCCCAACCCAGGTGGACGTTTGGGAAAAGCTGGATGTTCACCACTAATTCGGACCTTAGCTTCAATTATCCACCTAATATCCTCAGGCATTCCAATGGATACTAGTAATTTGATACGCTCCAATCTCATCAGATAGATTTTTCTCAAATAATTAATAGGGAGCAATGGATAGTATCTTCTCATTTTCATTAAAGAATCATCCATTATGTAACAAAGAGATAGAAAGAAAGAAGGGATGGAAAGACAAACTAAAATGTAAAAAGGAAAGAAATACCTTGCAGATGTAATTTACTCTTGAAAGGAAATTAGCAGAAATCGTTTGGTGATTCGTTCAACAATTAAGCAGGCTATTTAAAGCCGTGTTTAATCACTGTTGGACATTTAATTAACTTAAATACGCCGTCTTTCAGTATCCGAGAAGACGCGTATTCAACAATTTCTGCTAGGCCTGCAAGCTAAAAAGTGAAAAAGGAAAATCAAACAATTCAAAAGTATTAAAGAAAACGATGGGTTGCCTCCCACACAGCGCCCTTGTTTAACGTCTTAGACTCGACGAGCACAGATTTCAATTCCTTTCTTGTGGTGGGTCTTCAAAAGCAACGGAATCGATAATTTGTCCGACAAAACCTTCATGAAAAGGTTTAAGGAGATGACCGTTCACTTTGAAAATTTTGCTCGTTTGAAGACTTTTTATCTCCACTGACCCGTGATTAAAGATATTAATGATAACAAATGGGCCAATCCACCTTGACTTTAGCTTTCCTGGAAACAGTCTCAGACGAGAATTATAGAGTAGAACCTTATCACCAATATTGAAATTTTTCCTTGAAAGATTTTTGTTATGGTAATATTTCATCTTTTCTTTTGCAATCCAGGAATTAACATATGCATCATTTCTAATCTCTTCTAGTTCTTGAATCTGCAGTTTTCGATTAGATTGTGCATCATCAAGATTAAGATGACATTGTTTAATGGCCCAAAATGCCTTATGTTCTAATTCCACAGGTAGATGACAGGCTTTACCATAAACCAATCTAAATGGTGACATACCAATAGGGGTTTTGAATGCAGTTCTATATGCCCAAAGAGCATCTCCCAATCGAAGGCTCCAGTCTTTCCTATTAGGATTGACTACTTTAGCTAGAATAGACTTAATTTCCCTATTAGAGATTTCAGCAAGTCCATTTGTTTGAGGATGATAGGCAGTAGAAACCTTATGAGAAACATGATATTTTTTAAACAGAGTTTCCACTACCTTGTTGCAAAAATGCGTACCTCTGTCACTGATGATGGCCTTTGGAATTCCAAATCTATGGAATATGTTGTCTTTGATAAATGTCACAACTGCTTTGGAATCATTCGTTCGAGTGGCCTTAGCTTCAATCCATTTGGACACATAATCCACTGCAAGCAAGATGTAAGTATTTCCAAAAGACGAAGGAAAAGGTCCCATGAAATCAATACCCCATACATCAAAAAGTTCACAAACTAAGATAGTTTTCAAAGGCATTTCATCTCTCTTGGATATATTACCAACTCTTTGACATTCATTGCAAGATTTAACAAAGTAATATGCATCTTTGTTAAGAGTAGGCCAATAAAATCCACTTTCCAGAATTTTTCTAGCAGTTCGTTTTGGTCCAAAATGACCTCCACATTCAAAAGTATGACAAAAATTCAATATGGATTGAATTTCGTTATTTGGAACACATCTGCGTATGACATTGTCTGCGCAGCTTTTGAAAAGGTAGGGGTCATCCCAAAGGTAGTATTTTGAGTCATTCCTAATTTTATCCTTTTGAGGCTTAGATAAATGATTTGGAAATACTTTGGTAACAATATAATTAACCATATCAGCATACCAAGGTATAATTCCATGCAATGCATAAAGATGCTCATCAGGAAATAAATCAGAGATAGGAGATACTTCCCCGTCATATGTCAGTCGACTCAAATGATCAGCAACAAGATTCTCTGCTCCCTTCTTATCTCGGATTTCAAGGTCAAATTCCTGGAGTAAGAGAATCCATCTCAGTAGTCTTGGTTTAGACTCCTTCTTCTTTAACAGGTACTTTAGAGCTAGCATGATCTGAATAAACAATCACTTTTGTTCCCAACAGATAAGATCTAAATTTTTCTAGAGCAAAAATAACAGAGTAGAGTTCCTTCTCAGTTGTGGTATAATTGCATTGGGCATCATCAAGTAATTTAGATGCATAATATATCACATGAGGAACTTTATCTATTTTCTGACCTAGAACAGCTCCAACTGCTTTGTCACTAGCATCACACATTATCTCAAAAGGAAAATTCCAATTAGGGGGTTGAATGATAGGTGATGAAATCAATTTCTCTTTCAACAGTTTAAATGCATGTTTACAACCTTCATCAAAATTGAATTTATGTTCTTTTTGTAATAGCTTGCATAAAGGTTGAACAGTTTTAGAGAAATCCTTAATAAACCTTCTATAGAATCCAGCATGGCCTAAGAAGGATCTTACCTCTCTTACCTTGGAAGGATAAGGAATAGACTTAATCACATCAATCTTGGCTTTGTCAACAGCCAGTCCTTTTGGTGAAACTACGTGCCCTAAAACAATTCCTTGTTCTACCATAAAATGACACTTTTCATAATTGAGAACAAGGTTAGTTTCAACACAACGTTTAAGCACAAGTTCCAAATTTTCTAAACATGAATCAAATGAATTTCCATAGACAGTGAAATCATCCATGAAAATTTCAATGATATTCGTGACAAAATCAGAAAATAAGGACATCATGCATCTTTGAAATGTAGCAGGTGCATTGCATAGACCAAAAGGCATTCTTCTATAAGCATAAGTACCGAATGGGTATGTAAAAGTAGTCTTACCTTGGTCCTCTGGGGCAATAGCAATCTGAAAATAACCAGAATAACCATCAAGGAAACAATAATGAGAACGACCAGATAGATGTTCTAACATTTGATCCATGAAAGGAAGGGGAAAATGGTCTTTCCTAGTGGATGCATTAAGTTTCCTGTAGTCTATACAGACTCTCCAACCATTTTGCACTCTAGTAGGAACTTTCTCACCTTCAGAGTTCTCCACAATAGTTATTCCACTTTTCTTTGGAACAACATGCACTGGACTTACCCAATGTGAATCTGTGATTGGATAGATGACACCAGCATCAAGAAGTTTAAGAATTTCAGCTTTTACTACTTCCATCATAGGAGGGTTTAGTCTCCTTTGTGACTCTCTGGTTGGTTTAGCTCCATCTTCTAACAATATACGGTGCATGCATGTTGATGGGCTAATACCTTTAATGTCGGCTAAAGTCCAGCCGATGGCAGTTTTGTTGTCCCTAAGCACAGAAACTAACCTCTCTTCTTCGGAAGATGAGAGATTGTTAGCAATAATAACAGGTCAAGCATTACCTTCACTCAAATATGCATATTTCAAATGAGAAGGTAAAGCTTTAAGCTCAAGTGACGGGGGACAAACAACAGATGGTAAAATTTTATCATGTGAGCTAGGTAATGCAATTTTAGAATTACTAACAGGACATGCAGATAAATCCTTGACAGCTTGTTTAAGTTCATTATCACATTCCACAGATAAAGTGTCAATAATATTTTCATCTATGCTCAAGTTCATAATGGATTGCATCATTTCAGTGTAGCTCAAATCAAATGTATCTTCAATAAGTGGATCTATAATATCCACAACAGAAACTGTAGAACATTCATCAGAAGGGTACTTCATGGCATCAAATATGTTAAAAGAAATTTTATCACCATCAAATTTCATTGATAAAGTACATTCATTTATATCAATCTTAGTTCTAGCAGTTTTCAGAAATGGTCTACCTAACAGAATAGGTGACTGTGATGAACAAGTATTTTGGCTATCCTCGGTTTTTAAAATGTAGAAATCTGCAGGGAATACTAAATCATTGACTTTAACCAGTACATCTTCTATTACTCCTTCTGGATATTCCACAGACCTATCAGCTAACTGAATAACAATTCTAGTCGGCTTCATTGGTCCCAAATTTAAAGAGTTATAGATTGTATACGGCATGACATTAATAGAGGCTCCTAAATCTAGCATACAACCTGAGACTACCTTATCACCAATTGTACAAGGGATAGCGAACATACCTGGATCTTTTTGCTTTGCAGGAAGTTTTTGTTGGAGAACAGCAGATACACATTCCCCCACACTGATTCTCTCGTTACCTTTAAGCTTCTTCTTGTTGGTACAAAGTTCTTTTAGGAACTTAGCATAACGAGAAATCTGTCTTATTGCATCCAAAAGAGGAATGTTGACTTCAACTTTCTTGAAGATCTCCAGAACATCTTTTTCTTTCTCATCTATCTTGTTCTTAGTTAACCTATTAGGGAAAAGAGGACTTACCTTGGGAATAGAAGAAGAAGATTCTCCTATTTGAGGAACTTTGTTGAAAGATGCTGGGCTTGAAATAGGTGATTTCTCCGTGCCTTTATTTTCCTCTGGTCTCTTAGATTCTTCCAACACTTTACCACTTCTTAATGTTACGACAATAGCATTTTCTCTAGGATTGAGTGGTTGTGATGGAAGTTTATTGAAAATCTGTGTTTTCAATTGACCTAACTCAGAAGCCATTTGTCCTACCTGATTCTCCAAGTTGTGAATGCTGGATTTTGTATCCTTTTGGAAGGACATGGTATCTCTCTGAAAAGATATAGAACTTGAGGGTAGAGATTTCACCATATCTTCTAAAGACATACACTGTTGTTGGTTCTGAGGAGGTTGAGGAGGATTTTGGTGTTGATTAGGAACAAAACCTGGTGGGTTCATTTGTGGCCTAACCCCTTGGTTACTCCATCTAAAGTTAGGATGGTCTCTCCACCCTTCATTGTATGTGTTGGAGAATGGATTGTGTCTTCTCTGAGGTTGGTTCTGAAAATTACCCATGGCATTGGCTTGTTCCTCTTGAAATAGTGTAGGACAAGAATCTGTAGGATGGTCATTGCCTAAACAAATTCCACATGCTTTTACTGGTGTATTGATTCTTTTTCCAACTAATTGACCAACTAAATTGGTAAGATGATCTAATCTTTGCTCAATTTGTGTAGATGATGATGATGCATCTACTTCATTAACTTTCCTGACAGTATCATTCCTGGTGTTAAAAGATTGTGAATTAGCAGCCATGTTAGCTATTAATTCACGTGCAGCTTGTGGGGTTTTATCTGAAAGAGCACCACCACTAGCAGCATCAATTGTCATCCTATCATAAGAAATCAAACCCTCATAAAAATATTGAATTAATAGTTGTTCAGGTATTTGATGATGAGGACAACTAGCACATAATCTTTTAAATCTTTCCCAATATTCATACAATGTTTCACCAGTTTGTTGTCTTATGCCACTTATATCCTTTCGGACTGTTGCAGTTCTAGATGCAGGATAATATTTAGCTAGAAAAGCTCTTTGCATTCCAGTTCAATCTTGAATAGATCCCGAAGGCAAATCATATAACCAATCTTTTGCACTATTTTGTAAACTAAAAGGAAAAGAACGCAGTTTAATAACTTCATCTCTTGTACCTTCTTGTTTCAAATTAGTGCAAATAACATGAAATTCCTTAATGTGCCTAAGTGTATCTTCTCCAGGTAATCCATTAAAAGTTGGCAAACATTGTATAAAACCAGTATGCATTTTAAAATTAGCATCAACTTGTGGAAAAATAATGCATAAAGGTTGTTCATCAAGAGTGGGAGCAGTGTGTTCTTTCAGAGATCTTTGATTCAAAGCCATATTTAAAAGATAAGTAGGAAGAATATCACCAGAAATAAGTTGGGTATCCGGCTGATTTTCTGCCTTGCCTTCTTCAAGATCCGTAGCTTGTTCTCTGATCTCAACTGGTGTTTTACTCTATTGTCCTTCTCCGGTGATCTTACCACTTCTTAAGTGCATACAACAATGAACTTGTTGTTTGGTGTCACCAAAGGAATGAAATTTGTAACAAAAGAAAAAAGATTAATAATTTAATAGAAGAAATTAAAACAAATCCCCGGCAGCGGCGCCAAAATTTGACGAAGCCTGTCGTGCGGCTCTCAAATTTAAACCTAACAATTCCTATGTAGATAGGGAAAGTAGGGATCGAATCCACAGAGATTTGTCAACTATTAAATTAAAATCATTAATCGGAAAGGGTTTTGGGGGGTTTTTGGTATTTTGAGAATAGAATTAAAAAGGAATTTGGAATATAAATGATATAAAAAAAACGTTAGCAAGGAATTAGTATCAAGTTATATTTTTCATGGGATTAATCATAGATAAAGACATTATTAAGTAATTGGTTTTAGAATCCCGATCAGCTCAGACAGATTCCTATCCTTACAAATTAGATTAATCCTGATCAGCTCAGACAGATTAATCTCTAATTTAATTAAACACCACTACCAACCAGCGTGTATAGGATGTTCAATCAAATTGCATTAAGTAAATAAGGCATCACCAACATTAAATTGTATATAACAATCAGCTTAATTATATACAATTTAAATTATATAATTCCACTACTAATTTAATTAAGCCAAGAGCTGCAACTCAATTAAATTAGTAGATGCCACTTGAATCATTAATACAAGATTAATAATCCTAGCTATATAATCACGTTTATTAATTGGATTGTCAATCCAATTAATTCACATAATTATATTAATTAAAACAGGAATTACATAAATACTTAATTAATATATAGATATAAGTATATTAAATAAATATACAAATATATATATATATATATATAAAGAAAGATTGGATTTATATTAGCTAAACAAATTAGGCGGTTCAACCGA
The DNA here is from genome assembly GCA_019593545.1 of Apocynum venetum. Classification (NCBI taxonomy): domain Eukaryota; kingdom Viridiplantae; phylum Streptophyta; class Magnoliopsida; order Gentianales; family Apocynaceae; genus Apocynum; species Apocynum venetum. The sequence continues at coordinate 183,299 of SRSM01000420.1, forward strand.
CCATTTAAATAAATTAAACTAAAAGTATGGAGGCTCGGCCTTCCATAAAAAAGAAAATAAAAGACATAAAAGTAAATTAAACTAATAGGTGGCTCGGCCATCCATTTGCGATATTTAAAGTGCATAAAGCAAAATAAATAAAGACTAGGCGGGTAAACCGACCATAAGTCCAGTTAAATAAATCCAAATAGAAATTAAGTACAAAGAAAATTATCTCATAATCCCATTTATTAATAACTTAACACATATCCTTGCTAACAAAAGGAAATTACTCACAATCCATATTTAATAAATATAAGATGAAATTTATAAACATTAGAACGAAAATTTGAAAGAAATACTCCCCGAAAATATTGAAATTATCCGGACAGAATTTCTTTACTAAATTTTACAAAAAGACTTGAAAAACTATTCTAAAAATTCTAGAAATTATATTAATATGAAGATAATAATAAAAGAAAGAGATTACAAAAGAAATGAAGAAGATTGGAGCTAAATTGGTGTCTCAAATGAGAAATGAAGCTAGCATATTTATAGGGAAATTTCTAGGGGTAAAATGGTCATTTTGACCTCCGGGTACTGTAGCAGGTTGACTTGTTGACTTTGACCAGCCGACGGACACTGTTCATGACGTAAGCAGTGACGTCATCATCGACGGTGGTACTATTCACCGGAGTTACTGTTCATCTTTTTTTTTTTTTTTTTTCTTCTTCTTCATCTTCATCTTCATTTCTTCTTCTTCTTTTTATCTCCAAAATGTACTAGAATACACTGAAAAACTTATAACACAAAGAAATAGAAAGGAAATGTGAAATATATCCATTAAATGACACAATTAACCGATTTTTAAACAAAATATAGTCATTAAGTAGTATAAAAATCAGTTAATTTATGTGTACATCATCTGTCTGAGCTGATCGAGATTAATCTATTTTGTAAGGATAGGAATCTGTTTGAGCTGATCGGGATTCTAAAACCAACTACTTAATAATGTATCTATCTATGATTAATCCCATGAAAAATATAACTTGATACTAGTTCCTTGCTAACGGTTTTTATATCATTTGTATTCCAAATTTCGTTTTAATTCTTTTAACAAAATCCAAAACCTCAAAAATATTTATTTTAATTGTTGTCATTACTTTATTCTCAAAATACCAAAAACCCCCAAAACCTTTTCCAATTAACGATTTTAATTTAAGAGTTGACAAATCTCTGTGGATTCGATCCCTACTTTCCCTATCTACATAGGAATTGTTAGGTTTAAATTTGAGAGTCGTACGACAGACTTCGTCACTTACCGTAGAAGGATAAGGAATACATTGAATCACATCAATCTTGGCTTTGTCAACAGCCAGTCCTTTTGGTGAAACTACGTGTCCTAAAACAATTCCTTGTTCTACCATAAAATGACACTTTTCATAATTGAGAACAAGGTTAATTTCAATGATATTCGTGACAAAATCAGAAAATAAGGACATCATGCATCTTTGAAATGTAGCAGGTGCATTGTATAGACCAAAAGGCATTCTTCTATAAGCATAAGTACCAAATGGGCATGTAAAAGTAGTCTTACTTTGGTCTTCTGAGGCAATAGCAATATGAAAATAACCAGAATAACCATCAAGGAAACAGTAATGAGAACGACCAGATAGACGTTCTAACATTTGATCCATGAAAGGAAGGGGAAAATGGTCTTTCGTAGTCGATACATTAAGTTTCCTGTAGTCTATGCAGACTCTCCAACCATTTTGCACTCTAGTAGGAACTTTCTCACCATCAGAGTTATCCACAATAGTTATTCCACTTTTCTTTGGAACAACATGTACAAGACTTACCCAATGTGAATCTGTGATTGGGTAGATGATACCAGCATCAAGAAGTTTTAGAATTTCAACTTTTACTACTTCCATCATAAGAGGGCTTAGTCTCCTTGTGACTCTCTGGTTGGTTTAGCTCCATCTTCTAACAATATACGGTGGATGCATGTGGATGCTTTAAGCTGAAGTGACGGGGGACAAACAACAGATGGTAAGATTTGATTATGTGAGCTAGGTAATGCAATTTTTGAATTACTCACAGAACATACAGATAAATCCTTGACAGCTTGTTTAAGTTCATGGTCACATTCCACAGATGAAGTGTCAAGAACATTTTCATCTATGCTCAAGTTCATAATGGATTGCATCATTTCAGTATAACTCAAATCAAATATGTATTCAATAAGTGGATCTATAATATCCACAACAGAAACTGTAGAACATTCATCATAAGGGTATTTCATGGCATCAAATATGTTAAAAGAAATTTTATCACCATCAAATTCCAATGATAAAGTACCTTCATTTATATCAATCTTAGTTTTAGCAGTTTTCAGAAATGGTCTACCTAACAGAATAGGTGATTGTGATGAACAAGTATTTTGGCTATCTTAAGTGTTCAAAATGTAAAAATCTGCAGGGAATACTAAATCATTTACTTTAACCAGTACATCTTCTATTACTCCTTCTGGATAAGCCACAGACCTATCAGCTAACTGAATAACAATTCTAATAGGCTTCATTGGTCCCAAATTTAAAGAGTTATAGATTGTATAAGGCATGACATTAATAAAGGCTCTTAAATCTAGCATACAACCTGAGACTACTTTATCGCCAATTGTACAAAGGATAGCGAACATACCTGGATCTTTTTGCTTTGGAGGAAGTTTCTGTTGAAGAACAACAGACACACATTCCCCTACACTGATTCTCTCGTTACCTTTAAGCTTTTTCTTGTTGGTACAAAGTTCTTTTAGGAACTTTGCATAACGAGAAATCTCTCTTATTACATCCAAAAGAGGAATGTTAACTTCAACTTTCTTGAAGATTTCCAGAACATCTTTTTCTTCCTCATCTTTCTTGTTCTTAGTTAACCTATTGGGGAAAGGAGGACTTACCTTGGGAATAGAAGAAGAAGATTCTCCTATCTGAGGAACTTTGTCGAAAGTTGTTGGGTTTGAAATAGGTGCTTTCTTCGTGCCTTTATTTTCCTCTGGTCTCTTGGATTCTTCCAATACTTTACCATTTCTCAATGTTACGGCACTAGCATTTCTCTCTGGGATTGAGTGGTTGTGATGGAAGTTTATTGAAAAGCTGTTTTTTCAATTGACTTAGCTCAGAAGCCATTTGTCCTACCTGATTCTCCAAATTGTGAATGTTAGACTTTGTATCATTTTGGAATGACATGGTTTCTCTATGAAAAGATATAGAACTTGAAGCTAGAGATTTCACCATATCTTCTAAAGACATACTCGGTTGTTGGTTCTGAGGAGGTTAAGGAGGACTTTGGTGTTGATTAGGAACAAAACCTGGTGGGTTCATTGGTGGCCTAACCACTTGGTTACTCCATATAAAGTTAGGATGGTCTCTCCACCCTTCATTGTATGTGTTGGAGAATGGATTGTGTCTTCTCTGAGGTTGGTTCTGAAAATTACCCATGGCATTGGCTTGTTGATTGAACCATAATTAGATTGGTTTTTAGGAGCTTAATGTGTTGTTTATTGAGATAAAATCTACCTAATTGTGTGTTTATGTGCTTAAATTGGTTCTTTACACTTTTATCCTTGTTTGCAGGTATTTTGAAGGTATTTTAACATGTTTAGAAGACATTGGAGGAAGATAGGAGTTTTAAGAAGTTGTTTCGCAGGAAAAATGGAGTGGATGCGCCTCAGAAACCAATTGGACGCGCACTTGAAGAAGTGGACGCGTCAGTATTCATTCACGCGTCCATTCTCAGTAGTTTTGGAGCCTCACACGTCCACTTGGACATTTCTGACAGCCTCGCGCGTCCACTTTTGACAGCACGCACGTCCACTCTCCGAATTGAAGATTTTGGACAGTTTTTTAGTAGTTTTGAATTAGGACTCTTATGTAACTAACCCTAGGACCTTTTCTAACTATTTATAGGGTTTATTAGCTTAGTTTTTGGGGGGTCAAGCACTTTAGATTCTCTCTTCCCGAGCATTGTAAAAGTTGAAGGGTTGGAGCTCATCGGGAAATCGGATTCCCGTCTAATGAGTTTCTCTCTTTCCCTTTATCTTTTTATGATGTTTTCCTTTATGCTTTGTGAGTAGTTTTCTTAAGTTAGCAAGGACATGTATTAGGTTTATGTTATTCGGGAATATATGAGATTTACGTTTTGTAATTAAAAACCTAATCTTTTCAAAGGAATCATTATTTCTATTTGAGTATTTGAACAATTCTTGGTTTTATTCTATCAATTTTGTTATTTCAATTATTATTGGCCATCTTAATTGTTTTCCATAGTTGATTAACTAGGGTTATGCAGAATCGGTTTTCGGTAACCAAAAGTAGTATTATTGATTAATTTAAATATGTGTTTGATTAATTGATAGGGAATTGTTTGAAACGAATTGCATGACTTTAATCGGCCATTAATTTTATGTAATTTGTATTGATGTTGTCCTCGAGCTGAATAACCTAATTAACTATTTTATGCGAGCGATTCGGTAATTTAGTTTAATTATGTTAAAGTTAATTTACTGTGTTTCTCGAAAATTAACCTAACTTTCACAGGAATCGGAATTTGCTGCGCTACGCGGAATTCTAAGTCATTACTCAAATAAATTGTTATCGATGATTAGTCCTGAATAAATAAAACCGAAATACAAAGTCCTTGCTAACGTTTTTTTTTTTACCCATTGATTTTTAATTGATTTGTGAGTGATTTTATTTAAAGTTTTAATCTTTTAGATAAAAATTGTATCTTTTCCCCCAAATCTCGATTAGTTTACTTTATTTGAAATTTTACAAATTCCTGTGGGTTCGACATTTACTTGCCCTAACTGCATAAGTTAGTTTAAGTTCGAAATTTAATTTGATAGCGCAACGACACGCTCGTCACTTGTTCTTTTTGAAATAGTGTAGGACAAGAATTTGTAGGATGGTTATTGCCTAAACAAATTCCACATGCTTTTACCGATGCATTAATTCTTTTCCCAACTAATTGACCAACTAAATTGGTAAGATTATATAGTCTTTGTTCAATTTGTGATGATGATGATGACATCTACTTCATTAACTTTCCTGACAGTATCATTCCTGGTGTTAAAAGATTGTGAATTAGCAGCCATGTTAGCTATCAATTCACGTGCAGCTTGTGGGGTTTTATCTGAAAGAGCACCACCACTAGCAGCATCAATTGTCATTCTGTCATAAGAAATCAAACGCTCATAAAAATATTGAATTAATAATTGTTCAGGTATTTGATAATAAGGACAACTAGAACATAATCTTTTAAATCTTTCCCAATATTCATACAGTGTTTCACCAGTTTGTTGTCTTATGCCACTTATATCATTTCGGACTGTTGCAGTTCTAGATGCAGGATAATATTTAGCTAGAAAAGTGATTGAACCATAATTAGCTTGGTTTTCTAGTGTTTATCATGATGTTTATTAAGTTTAAATCTAGCTAATTATGTGTTTTGGTGATTTTAATGATTCTTTACACTCATACTTTTGTTTTCAGATCTTTGGAAGATTTAGAAATTGGAAGAGATTGGAAGCTTGAAGATGGATATTTGGAAGAAAGAATAAGTGGACGCGCAAGGCCAGAAAGTGGACGCGTCCACCAGACCTCACGTGTCCACCCTTAGGAGATTGACAGAGCCAAGCGTCCAAGTGGGCGCGTCTCAATCTCTTAGGCGTCCACTTTGAAGACTCAGGCGTCCACTTTCCGAATTCAAGTTTTAAGCTCTTTTTAAGTAGTTTCTAATTGGGACTCTTGTGTAATTAACCCTAGGATCTTTTTCTAACTATTTATAGGACTTAATAGCTTAGTTTCGGGTGTGAAGCACCTTAGATACTTTGTCCCCAAGCATTGTAAGAGATCAAGGGTGGGAGCTTCTCTGGAAATCGGATTTCCGACTAATTAGTTTCTCTCTTTCCCTTAATCTTTCTATGATGTTTTCTTTTATGGATTGTGAGTAGTTTTCTTTAGTTGGCAAGGACATGTATTAGGTTTATGTTATTCGTGAATATGAGATTTATGTTTTGTTATTAAAAACCCGATCTTTTCAAGGGATTCTTATTTCTATTTGGGTATTGAACAATTCTTGGTTTTATTCTATCAATTGTGTTATTCAATTATTATTGGCCATCTTAATTGTTTTACATAGTTGATTAACTAGGGTTATGCAGAATCGGTTTTCGGTAACCAAAAGTAGTAACTATTGATTAATTTAAATATGTGTTTGATTAATTGATAGGGAATTGTTTGAAACGAATTGCATGATTTTAATCGGCCATTAATGTTATGTAATTTGTATTGATGTTGTCCTCGAGCTGAATAACATAATTAACTATGTTATGCGAGCGATTCGGTAATTTAGTTTAATTAGGTTAAACGTTAATTTACCGTGCTCCTCGGGAATTAACCTAACTTTCACAGGAATCGGAATTTGCTGCGCTACGCGGAATTCTAAGTCATTACTCAAATAAGTTGTTATCGATAATTAGTCCCGAATAAATAAAACTGAAATACAAAGTCCTTGCTAAAGTTTTTTTTTACCCATTGATTTTTAATTGATTTGTGAGTGATTTTATTTAAAGTTTTAATCTTTTAGATAAAAATTGTATCTTTCCTCCCAAATCTCGATTAGTTTACTTTATCTGAAATTTTACAAGTTCCTGTGGGTTCGACCCTTACTTGCCATAACTGCATAAGTTAGTTAAAGTTTGGAATTTAATTTGATAGCAACGACACGCTCGTCAAAAAGCCCTTTGCATTCCAGTGCAATTTTGAATAGATCCCGAAGGCAAATCATATAATCAATTTTTTTCACTATTTTGTAAGCTAAAAGGAAAAGAACGCAGTTTAATCACTTCATCTCTTGTATCTTCTTGTTTCAAATTAGTGCAAATAACATGAAATTCTTTAATGTGCCTAAGTGGATCTTCTCTAGGTAATCCATTAAAAGTTGGCAAACATTGTATAAAACCAGTATGCATTTTAAAATTAGCATCAATTTGTGGAAAAATGATGCATAAAGGTTGTTCATCAAGAGTAGGAGCAATGAGTTCTTTTAGAGATCTTTGATTCAAAGCCATATTAAAAAGATGAGTAGGAAGAATATCACCAGGAATAAGTTGGGTATCCGGTTGATTTTCTACTTTGCCTTCTTCAAATTTTGTAGCTTGTTCTCTGATCTCAACTGGTGTTTTACTCCCTTGTCCTTCTCCGGTGATCTTAAGTGCATACAACAATGAACTTATCGTTTGGTGTCACCAAATGAATGAAAATTGTAACAAAAGAAAAGATTAATAATTTAATAGAAGAAATTAAAACAAATCCCCGGCAACGACGCCAAAATTTGACGAAGCCTGTCGTATGAAACTCAAATTTAAACCTAACAATTCCTATGTAGATAGAGAAAGTAGGGATCGAATCCACAGAGATTTGTCAACTCTTAAATTAAAATCATTAATCGGAAAGGGTTTTGGGGGTTTTGGTATTTTGAGAATAGAATTAAAAAGGAATTTGGAATATAAATGATATAAAAAAGTGTTAGCAAGGAATTAATATCAAGTTATATTTTTCATGGGATTAATCATAGATCAAGACATTATTAAGTAATTGATTTTAGAATCCCGATCAACTCATACAGATTCCTATCCTTACAAATTAGATTAATCCCGATCAGCTCAGACAGATTAATCTCTAATTTAATTAAACACCATTACCAACCAGCGTGTATAGGATGCTCAATCAAATTGCATTAAGTAAATAAGGCATCACCAACATTAAATTGTATATAACAATCAGTTTAATTATATACAATTTAAATTATATAATTCCGCTACTAATTTAATTAAGCCAAGAGCTTCAACTCAATTAAACTAGTAGATGTCACTTAAATAATTAATACAAGATTAATAATCCTAACTATATAATCATGTTTATTAACTAGATTGTCAATCTAATTAATTCACATAATTATATTGATTAAAACAGGCATTATATAAATACTTAATTAATATAGATATAAGTATATTAAATAAATACACAAATATATATATATATATATATATATATAAAGAAAGATTGAATTTATATTAACTAAACAAATTAGGCGGTTCAACAGGCCATTTAAATAAATTAAACTAAAAGTATGGACGCCTTCCATAAAAAAGAAAATAAAAGACATAAAGAAATTAAACTAATTAGGTGGCTTGGCCATCCATTTGCGATATTTAAAGTGCATAAAGTAAAAATAATAAAGACTAGGCGAGTAAACCGACCATAAGTCTAGTTAAATAAATCCAAATAGAAATTAAGTGTAAAGAAAATTATCTCATAATCCCATTTATAAATAACTTAACACATATCCTTGCTAACAAAAAGAAAATTACTCACAATCCATATTTGATAAATATAATATGAAATTTATAAACATTAGAACGAAAATTTGAAAGAAACACTCTCCGAAAATAATTTCTTTACTAAATTTTACAAAAAGACTTGAAAAACTATTCTAAAAATTCTAGAAATTATATTAATATGAAGATAATAATAAAAGAAAGAAATTACAAAAGAAATGGAGAAGATTGGAGCTAAATTGGTGTCTCAAATGAGAAAGAATGCTAGCATATTTATAGGAAAATTTCTAGGGGTAAAATGGTCATTTTAACTTCTGGTACTGTAGCGCGTTGACTTGTTAACTTTGACCAGCCGACGACACTGTTCATGGCGTAAGCAGTGACATCATCATCGATGACGGTACTGTTCACCAGAGTTACTATTCACCTTTTTTTTTCTTCTTCTTCTTCATCTTCATTTCTTCTAAATTTTTTTTATCTCCAAAATATACTAAAATACACTGAAAAACTTCTAAACAAAAAAATAGAAAGGAAATGTAAAATATCTCCATTAAATAACACAATTAATTGATTTTTAAACAAAATATAGTCATTAAATAACATAAAAATTAGTTAATTTATGAGTACATTATCTATGCAGACTCTCTAACCATTTTGCACTCTAGTAGAAACTTTCTCACCTTCAGAGTTCTCCACAATAGTTATTCCACTTTTCTTTGGAACAACATGTACAGGACTTACCCAATGTGTATTTGTGATAGGATAGATGACACCAGCATCAAGAAGTTTTAGAATTTCAGCTTTTACTACTTCCATCATATGAGGGTTTAGTCTTCTTTGTGACTCTCTAGTTGGTTTAGCTCCATCTTCTAACAATATACGGGGCATGCATGTTGATGGATTAATACCTTTAATGTCAGCTAAAGTCCAACCGATGGCAGTCTTGTTGTCCCTAAGCACAGAAACTAACCTCTCTTCTTGGGAAGGTGAGAGATTATTAGCAATAATAACAGGTAAAGCATTATCTTCACTCAAGTATACATATTTCAAATGAGAAGGTAAAGCTTTAAACTCAAGTGACGGAGGACAAAGTGTGATAATGCAATTTTTGAATTACTCACAGGACATGCAAATAAATCATTGACAGCTTGTTTGAGTTCATTGTCACATTCCACAGATAAAGTGTGATGAGGGTGTCGTTGCGCTAACAAATTAACAAACTATGTAGTAATAGTAAGTAAAGGTCGATTTCACAAGAGAATTCGAAATTCTTTGGAAGAGAAATCTAATCAGATTTGGGAGGTGTGATGTACTCATAAATTAACTAATTTTTATGTTATTTAATGACTATATTTTGTTTGAAAATCGGTTAATTATGTTATTTAATGGATATATTTCACGTTTCCCTTCTATTTCTTTGTTTGTATGTTTTTTAATGTATTTTAGTTCATTATGGAGATAAAAAGAAGAAGAAGAAATGTTGGAGAAGTTTAAAAAAAAAAGAAATTCTATATCATCCGATGATGTGGCACAATAAAAAGATGACATGTTGTGCAATCAGAAGATGACAAGTGGCGCAATCAGAAGGTGACAAGTGGCGCTTCTAGAAGCCGCAATTTGGACCAATGAGGACACGACATGTGGCGAAGTTGGGGAAATTAGGCCACCAACTAGATTTTCAAGACTTTGGGGTGCAAAATGACCATTTTGCCCCTGATTTTTGTGGCTATAAATAGGGAGCTTAGTTTTATGATTTAGACACCAATTTAGCTCCAAACTTCTCCATTTCTTTTGCAATTTATTTCTTTTATTATTGTCTTCATCTTAGTATATTTTCCAAATTTTTTAGAATAATATTTCAAGGCTTGAAGAACAAAGGAGTACAACACCAGTTGAGATCAGAGAACAAGCTACGGATCTTGAAGAAGGCAAAGCAGAAAATCAACTGGATACCCAACTTATTTCTAGTGATATTCTTCCTGCTCATTTTTTTAATATGGCTTTGAATCAAAGATCTTTAAAAGAACTCACTGCTCCTTCTCTTGATGAACAACCTTTATGCATTATTTTTCCACAAGTTGATGCTAATTTTAAAATGCATACTGGTTTTATACAATGTTTGCCAATATTTAGTGGATTACCTGGAGAAGATCCACTTAGGCACATTAAGGAATTTCATGTTATTTGCACTAATTTGAAACAAGAAGGTACAAGAGATGAAGTGATTAAACTACGTTATGTTCCTTTTAGCTTACAAAATAGTGCAAAAGATTGGATATATGATTTGCCTTCGGGATCTATTCAAGATTGGACTGGTACGCAAAGAGCTTTTCTAGCTAAATATTATCCTGCATCTAGAACTGCAACAGTCCGGAAAGACATAAGTGGCATAAGACAACAAACTGGTGAAACATTGTATGAATATTGGGAAAGATTTAAAAGATTATGTGCTAGTTGTCCTCATCATCAAATACTTGAACAATTATTAATTCAATATTTTTATGAGGGTTTGATTTCTTATGACAGGATGACTGTTGATGCTGCTAGTGGTGGTGCTCTTTCAGATAAAACCCCACAAGCTGCACGTGAATTAATAGCTAACATGGCTGCTAATTCACAATCTTTTAACACCAGGAATGATACCGTAAGAAAGGTAAATGAAGTAGATGCATCATTATCATCATCATCTACACAAATTGAGCAAAGACTAGATCATCTTACCAATTTAGTTGGTCAATTGGTTGGGAAAAGAATCAATGCACCGGTAAAAGCATGTGGAATTTGTTTAGGCAATGACCATCCTGCAGATTCTTGTCCTACACTATTTCAAGAGGAACAAGCCAATGCCATGGGTAATTTTCAGAACCAACCTCAGAGAAGACACAATCCATTCTCCAACACATACAATGAAGAGTGGAGAGACCATCCTAACTTTAGATGGAGTAACCAAGGGGTTAGGCCACCAATGAACCCACCAGGTTTTGTTCCTAATCAACACCAAAATCCTTCTCAACCTCCTCAGAACCAATAACAGAGTATGTCTTTAGAAGATATGGTAAAATCTCTAGCCTCAAGTTCTATATCTTTTCAGAGAGATATCATGTCCTTCCAAAAGGATACAAAGTCCAACATTCACAACTTGGAGAATCAAGTAGGACAAATGGCTTCTGAGTTAGGTCAATTGAAAACACAGTTTTTCAATAATCTTCCATCACAACAACTCAATCCCAAAGAGAATGCTAGTACCGTAACATTAAGAAGTGGTAAAGTGTTGGAAGAATCCAAGAGACCAGAGGAAAATAAAGGCACGGAGAAAGCACCTATTTCAAGCCTAGCATCTTCCGACAAAGTTCCTCAGATAAGAGAATCTTCTTCTTCTATTCCCAAGGTAAGTCCTCCTTTCCCTAATAGGTTAACTAAGAACAAGAAATAGGAGGAAGAAAAAGATGTTCTGGAGATCTTCAAGAAAGTTGAAGTCAACATTCCTCTTTTGGATGCAATAAGACAGATTCCTCGTTATGCTAAGTTCTTAAAAGAACTTTGTACAAATAAGAAGAAGCTTAAAGGTAACGAGAGAATCAGTGTGGGGGAATGTGTGTCTGCTGTTCTCCAACAGAAACTTCCTCCAAAGCAGAAAGATCCAAGTATGTTCGCTATCCCTTGTACAATTGGTGATAAGGTAGTCTCAGGTTGTATGCTAGATTTAGGAGCATCTATTAATGTCATGCCTTATACAATCTATAACTCTTTAAATTTGGGACCAATGAAGCCTACTAGAATTGTTATTCAGTTAGCTGATAAGTCTGTGGCTTATCCAGAAGGAGTAATAGAAGATGTATTGGTTAAAGTAAATGACTTAGTATTCCCTGCAGATTTCTACATTCTGAAAATTGAGGATAGCCAAAATACTTGTTCATCACAGTCACCTATTCTGTTTGGTAGACCATTTTGAAAACTGCTAGAACTAAGATTGATATAAATGAAGGTACTTTATCAATGGAATTTGATGGTGATAAAATTTCTTTTAACATATTTGATGCCGTGAAGTACCCTTTTGATGAATGTTCTACAGTTTCTGTTGTGGATATTATAGATCCACTTATTGAAGATATTTTTTATTTGAGCTACACTGAAATGATGCAATCCATTATGAACTTGAGCATAGATGAAAATGTTCTTGACACTTTATCTGTAGAATGTGACAATGAACTCAAACAAGCTGTCAAAGATTTATCTGCATGTCCTGTTAGTAATTCTAAAATTGCATTACCGAGCTCACATGATAAAATCTTACCATCTGTTGTTTGTCCCTCATCACTGAGCTTAAAGTTTTACCTTCTCATTTGAAATATGCATATTTGAGTGAATGTAATGCTTTACCTGTTATTATTGCTAACAATCTCTCATCTTCCCAAGAAGAGAGGTTAGTTTCTGTGCTTAGGGACAACAAGACTGCCATCGGCTGGACTTTAGCCGACATTAAAGGTATTAGCCCATCAACATGCATGCACCATATATTGTTAGAAGATAGAGTTAAACCAACCAGAGAGTCACAAAGGAGACTAAACCCGCCTATGATGGAAGTAGTAAAAGCTGAAATTCTAAAACTTCTTGATGCTGGTGTCATCTATCTAATCACATATTCACATTGGGTAATTCCTGTACATGTTGTTCCAAAGAAAAGTGGAAGAACTATTGTGGAAAATTCTGAAGGTGAGAAAGTTCCTACTAGAGTGCAAAACGGTTGGAAAGTCTGCATAGATTACAGAAAACTTAATGCATCAACTAGGAAAGACCATTTTCCCCTTCCTTTCATGGATCAAATGTTAGAACGTCTATCTGGTCGTTCTCATTATTGTTTCCTTGATGGTTATTCTGGTTATTTTCATATTGCTATTGCCCCAGAAGACCAAGGTAAGACTACTTTTACATGCCCATTTGGTACTTATGCTTATAGAAGAATGTCTTTTGGTTTATGCAATGCACCTGCTACTTTTCAAAGATGCATGATGTCCTTATTTTCTGATTTTGTCACGAATATCATTGAAATTTTCATGGATGATTTTACTGTCTATGGAAATTCATTTGATTCATGTTTAGAAAATTTGGAACTTGTGCTTAAACAGTGTGTTGAAACTAACCTTGTTCTCAATTATGAAAAGTGTCAGTTTATGGTAGAACAATGAATTGTTTTAGGGCACGTAGTTTCACCAAAGGACTGGCTGTTGACAAAGCCAAGATTGATGTGATTAAGTCTATTCCTTTTCCTTCTACGGTAAGAGAGGTAAGATCTTTCTTAGGCCATGCTAGATTCTATAGAAGGTTTATTAAGGATTTCTCTAAAACTGTTCAACCTTTATGCAAGTTATTACAAAAAGAACATAAATTCAATTTTATGAAGGTTGTAAACAAGAATTTAAATTGTTGAAAGAGAAATTGATTTCATCACCTATCATTCAACCCCCTAATTGGAATTTTCCTTTTGAAATAATGTGTGATGCTAGTGACAAAGCGGTTGGAGCTGTTCTAGGTCAGAAAATAGATAAAGTTCCTCATGTGATATATTATGCATCTAAATTACTTGATGATGCCCAATGCAATTATACCACAACTGAGAAGGAACTCTACTATGTTATTTTTGCTGTAGAAAAATTTAGATCTTATTTGTTGGGAACTAAAGTGATTGTTTATTCAGATCATGCAACTCTAAAGTACTGCATTCAAAACCCTTATTGGTATGTCACCATTTAGGTTGGTTTATGGTAAAGCCTGTCATCTACCTGTGGAATTAGAACATAAGGCATTTTGGGCCATTAAACAATGTCATCTTAATCTTGATGATGCACAATCTAATCAAAATTGCAAATTCAAGAATTAGAAGAGATTAGAAATGATGCCTATGTTAATTCTTGGATTGCAAAAGAAAAGATGAAATATTACCATGACAAAAATATTTCAAGGAAAAATTTCAATATTGGTGATAAGGTTCTACTCTATAATTATCGTATGAGACTGTTTCCAGGAAAGCTAAAGTCAAGGTGGATTGGCCCATTTGTTATCATTAATATCTTTAATCACGGGTCAGTGGAGGTAAAAAGTCTTCAAACGAGCAAAATTTTTTAAAGTGAACGATCATCTCCTGAAACCTTTTCATGAAGGATTTGTCGGACAAATTATCTATTTCATTGCTTTTGAAGACCCACCACCAGAAAGGAATTGAAATCTGTGCTTGTCGAGTCTAAGACGTTAAACAAGGGCGATGTGTGAGAGGCAACCCATCGCTTTCTTAAATACTTTTGATTGTTTGATTTTCCTTTTTCACTTTTTAGCTTGTAGGCCTAGCAGAAATTGTTGAAATACGCGTCTTCTAGGATACTGAAAGATGGCGTATTCAAGTTAATTAAATGTCCAACAGTAATTAAACACGGCTTTAAATAGCCTACTTAATTGTTGAAAGAATCACCAAACGATTTCTGCTATTTCTTTTCAAGAGTAAATTCCATCTGCAAGGTATTTCTTTCCTTTTTACATTTTAGTTTGTCTTTCCATCCATTTTTTCTTTCTATCTCTTTGTTAAATAATGGATGATTCAATAATGAAAATGAGAAGATATTATCCATTGCTCCCTATTAATTATTTGAGAAAAATCTATCTGATGAGATTGGAGCGTAGAGAAATTACTAGTATCCATTGGAATGCCTGAGGATATTAGGTGCATAATTGAAGCTAAGGTCCGAATTAGTGGTGAACATCCAGCTTTTCCCAAATGTCCACCTGGGTTGGGGAAGAGTAGTTATGCAAGGAAACGAAAGAGGTAAAAGAATGAGAGTCTATTATAAATGTGCTAGATGGAACTGTGATACCAGTTATCGTTCACTTGGGTATTATCCGATAATCGAGAAGACAAAATTACTTTCATTAAGAATGGACTGAGTAAAGAGTTATTAGATGATATCAAACTGACTCTTGATTCACATTCTAGTGGATACGTTCAAATGAAAATTCTCGGGTTATGGAAACAATTCAAAATTGAATAACTCCGGTACACTCTTCGATATCTGAATTTAAACGATCATGTTTGCCAGTTTTTAAGAAAGCTGGATGAGCAGCAACCCTCGACTCATAGAAGGTGTTTGAAACCGTTACTGGACGTAAAACCAGAGGAAGATGTGAGCACAATCACAACTACTTGTTTTTATTTGTTTATTCCTTGATTTGTTTTTATTTGTTTGTTTTCTTTTTAGTGTGTAACAGAATCCTTTTGAAGTCGTTACTATGGAAGGTTCATCAATCAGAAGTCTAACAAATTTCATACAGCGGAGGTGATGTATTCATAAATTAACTGATTTTTATGTTATTTAATGACTATATTTTGTTTGAAAATCGGTTTAATTATGTTATTAATGAATTATTTCAGGTTCCTTTCTATTTCTTTGTTTGTAAGTTTTTTAATGTATTTTAGTTCATTATGGAGATAAAAAGAAGAAGATGAAGAAATGTTGGAGGTGACAGTAGTAAAAAGATAACATGTGGCGCAATCAGAATATGACAAGTGTCGCAATCAAAAGGTGACAAGTGGCGCTTCTAGAAGCCGCAACTTGGAACAATGAGGACGCGACATTGTGCGAATTTGGGGAAATTAGGCCACCAACTAAATTTTCAAGACTTTGGGGTGCAAAATGACCATTTGCCCCTGATTTTTGTGGCTATAATAGGGAGCTTATTTTTATGATTTAGACACCCAATTAGCTCCAATCTTCTCCATTTCTTTTGCAATTTATTTCTTTTATTATTTCTTCATCTTAGTATATTTTCCAGATTTTTTAGAATAACATTTCAAGGCTTTTTGTAATATTTAGTAAAGAAATTCTGTCCAGATAATTTCAATATTTTCAGTGAGTTTATCTTTCAAATTTTCTTTCTAATGTTTATAAATTTCATCTTATATTTATTAAATATGTATTGTGAGTAATTTCTTTTGTTAGCAAGGATATGTGTTAAGTTATTAATAAATGGGATTATGAGATAATTTTCTTTGTACTTTAATTTCTATTTGGATTTATTTAACTGGACTTATGGTCGATTTACCGCCCAAGTCTTTATTTATTTTACTTTATGCACTTTAATATCGCAAATGGATGGCCGAGCCACCTATTAGTTTTTTAATTTACTTTTATGTCTTTTATTTCTGTATTATGGAAGGCGAGCCTCCTAACTAGTTAATATATTTTTATGTCTTTAATTCTTTTTTTATGGAAGGCCGAGCCTCCATACTTTAGTTTAATTTATTTAAATGGCCGGTTGAACCGCCTAATTTCTTTAGTTAATATAAATCAAATCTTTCTTTCTATATATATATATATATATATATGCGTGTATGTATTTAATATATTTATATATATTAATTAAGTATTTATATAATTCCTGTTTTGACCAATATAATTGTGTGAATTAATTGGATTGACAATCGATTTCATGAATGTGATTATATAGCGCTGATTATTAATCTGGTATTAATAATTCAAGTAGCATCTACTAGTTAATTGAGTTGCAGCTCTTGGCTTAATTAAATTAGTAGCGGAATTATTAATTAAATTGTATATAATTAATCTGATTGTTATATACATTTAATGTTGGTGATGCCTTATTTGTTTAATGCTATTTGATTGACCATCCTATACACGCTGGTTGGTAGTGGTGTTTAATTAAAATTAGTGATTAGTCTGTCTGAGCTGATCGAGATTAATCTATTTTGTAAGGATAGGAATCTGTCTGAGCTGATCGGGATTCTAAAACCAACACTTAGTAATGTATCTATCTATGATAAATCCTATGAAAAATATAACTTGATACTAGTTCCTTGCTAACGTTTTTTATATCATTTGTATTCCAAATTTCGTTTTTAATTCTTTTTACAAAATCCAAAACCTCAAAAATATTTATTTATTGAAAGCCCTAAAGCTTTTAATGTTTTAATTTTGATTAATGACAAACATTGATGAGGATTAATATCTTTTTGTACAAGTGATAGAGTTTTGGATTCATGATCTAATCTATGCAACAACAAGATTTCAAGTCTTCAAGGAAGTATACAAGTCAAGACTATCAAGATTTGAAGACAAGCTTTTATTGGATTAGATAGGAACTAGGGATATAGTTTTAGAGTTATATATTTTGATATCTCTAGTTCTACCTCTAATTGAGTAATGGTTTCTAAAGGTTGCTCTATGAACTTAAAACGTTATTTCAAAATGTTTTTAATATGTTAAAATATGTTTTGGTATTTCGAAAACCATGCGTCGTGATTTCAAAACTTAAATGGTTCATAAACTCTTATGGATTGATACCATAACTTATATGGTTGATTGAAATCATCATTTGTGTGTTAGAGTATTTTTGATACACAAATGAACATGTTTCAGTCGACCTAAAGTGGTCCAGGTATCATCCATAAGTAGTTTATCTTGGGATGCATGTGCTGTCAATTTGTTCATCTGTCAACCTGTGGACGACCATGATCAACCGCAGTGAAGTGAGGTCGACCGCCGGTGAAGTCGGTCGACCGGAAGATGAAAAATCATCATCCGGTGGTTGTCCATTGAGCTTGAGGATGATGGTGCGGACGACCAGTTTGATATGCGGTCGACCGCACTTCCTGAGTGGGTTTTAACAGCTTCATTTTTTACCGTTGGGAACAAACCTTTAAATACAAAAACCTTTGGAATTCTTTCTAAGAAGATTTTTTGAGCAAAAACATTGTATATACCTTGATCCTATAACATCTTAGAAACATTCCATAACCCTTTCTAAACATCAATCTTGTTAAAATCATTCAATAAGGGTTTTACATTAAAGGTGAATTTTGAGCAATCTTGACAAGCCATTACTCAAAGAGGTGATTGTGATTCAAATTGATATATCTTCACATTAAGGTGATATCTATCAAACTCTCTATCTCTTATTATTGATTGTAATTGTATTAAGGTTGCAACTAGCATAAAACCCTAAGTGTTAGGGTGAGCCTTGTGTAGGTTGTTTTGTATTCAAGTTTGTTTGTAAAACCTTTGGGTGAACCTTGAATTGAATTGTTTTGTCAGATTCACTAAGGAGAGTGGTGAGATTATTGTATAATCAAGGTTGTGTTGTAAAAATCGAGGGTTGAGTGAGCCTTGAATGGTTGAGAGGTTATTTGTAAAACCCTAAGGTGAATTGGGTGAACCTCTTTTGTAATGTCATTTATTTGATTAGTGAAGGGATTTGATAAATCCTTGAGTAGGTAACTCAGGCAGTGGATTAGGTTTTGTTGGATAAACCGAACCACTATAAATCATTGTGTTCATTGCTCTAATTTCTGCATTTTACTTGAACACATTATTTCTCACACAACTAGCACACCAAGAGTTTGATATTTGTTGTCAAAAGTGTTTTATTGAATTAGGTTGAAAAATCGGATAAAAACCTAATTCACCCCCCCCCCCTCTTAGGTTTTTCAATTGGTATCAGAGCAGGTCTTCTTGTTTAAGGTTTAATCACCTAGAAGTAAAGATCTTATGGCTCATTTAGACAACAATATCATAAGTGAGGGTTACTCTACTAGTAGACCACCTTTGTTGAATGGCTATAACTACAATTTATGGAAAGATAGAATTCATATGCATATTTCCTCCATTAATTTTGATTTATGGAATATTGTTATAAATGGTCCTTATGTTCCCACTAAGATTATAAGGGAAGAAGTGTTGAGAAAACTATTAATGAGTTTGATGAAAGGATAAAAAGAAAATGACTTCAAACTTTATTGCTATGAATATTCTTTGTTGTGCTCTTGATTTAGATGAATACAATAGAGTAAGTGGTTGTAGTTCCGCATATGAAATGTGGAGATTACTTTGAAGTTTCAAATGAAGGATTGACATGCACATCAAATCAAGAACAAAGTGAAAATGAAGAAAAAACGATCAATTCGAGTTTGCAAACACTTTCTTATGGCTCTTGAAGATGAAGTAAGTACTTTACCTCACAAACTTTGCACATTGTGAAAATGATTGCAATGATAATTGTGAATATTTGATCAATATGAATTTGTTGCTAATCTCTATCCTGTGAATGAAGAAAGTCATCAATAAAGAAATAAATTCTTGAAATGTCAAGTTGAAAATTTGTTATTGGAGAATGCTAAATTACTTGATGAAAATGCTTTATGCTTTCTTCCAAAGTGACTCTTGATGAAAATATTATTGGTCTATGTGATAAGGTGAAATTTCTTGAAAATGCAATAATGATCTTGTTATTAGAAACAAGAAATGAATGACATGATGAGTGACTATGATGCTATGAAGTTGAGAATAGATGATTTGAGTGTTAGTTACATAAACTCACATGTGGTAGAGATAATTTGAATAAATTACTTGGTGCTTGATGTACTCATAAATTAACTGATTTTTATGTTATTTAATAACTATATTTGTTTTAAAATCGGTATTAATTATGTTATTTAATTGATATATTTCACGTTTCCCTTCTATTTCTTGTTTGTAAGTTTTTCAGTGTATTTTAGTTATTATGGAGATAAAAAGAAGAAGATGAAGAAATGTTGGAGAAGATAAAAAAAAAAAATCTTGTCATCCGATGGCGTGGCGCAATGAGAAGATGGACACGTGGCGCAATCAGAAGATGACAAGTGTCGCAATCAAAGGTGACAAGGGCGCTTCTAGAAGCCGCAACTTGGAACAATGAGGACGCGACATGTGGCGAAGTGGGGGGAAATTAGGCACCAACTAAATTTTCAAGACTTTGGGGTGCAAAATGACCATTTGGCCCCTGATTTTTGTGGCTATAAATAGGGAGCTTATTTTTATGATTTAGATACAATTTAGCTCCAATCTCTCCATTTCTTTGCAATTTATTTCTTTATTATTGTCTTCATTAGTATATTTTCCATATTTTTTAGAATAATATTTCAAGCTTTTTGTAATATTTAGTAAATAAATTCTGTTCGGATATTTCAATATTTTCAGTGAGTTTATCTTTCAAATTTTCTTTCTAATGTTTATAAATTCATCTTATATTTATTAAATATGTATTGTGAGTAATTTCTTTTGTTAGCAAGGATATGTGTAAGTTATTAATAATGAGATTATGAGATATTTTCTTTGTACTTAATTTCTATTTGGATTTATTTAACTGGACTTATGGTCGATTTTACCTAGTCTTTATTTATTGTTAGCCTAGTTTTTATTTATTTTGCTTTATGCACTTTAAATATCGCAAATGGATGGCCGAGCCACCTATTAGTTTAATTTACTTTTATGTCTTTTATTTTCTGTATTATGGAAGGCCGAGCCTCCTAACTAGTTTAATATATTTATGTCTTTAATTCTTTTTTTTATGGAAGGCCGAGCCTCCATACTTTTAGTTTAATTTATTTAAATGGCCGGTTGAACCGCCTAATTTCTTTAGTTAATATAAATCAAATCTTTCCTTCATATATATATATATATATATATATCTATGCGGTATTTATTTAATATATTTATATATATTAATTAGTATTTATATAATTCCTGTTTTGACCAAATAATTGTGTGAATTAATGGATTGACAATCTAGTTAAGAATGTGATTATATAGCTATGATTATTAATCTGGTATTAATAATTCAAGTAGCATCTACTAGTTTAATTGAGTTGCAGCTCTTGGCTTAATTAAATTAGTAGCGGAATTATATAATTTAAATTGTATATAATTAATCTGATTGTTATATACAATTTAATGTTGGTGATGCCTTATTTGTTAATGCTATTTGATTGACCATCCTATACACGCTGGTGGTAGTGGTGTTTACTTAAATTAGTGATTAGTCTGTCTGAGCTGATCGAGATTAATCTATTTTGTAAGGATAGGAATCTGTTGAGCTGATCGGGATTCTAAAACCAACTACTTAATAATGTATCTATCTATGATAAATCCTATGAAAAAATATAACTTGATACTAGTTCCTTGCTAACACTTTTTATATCATTTGTATTCCAAAATTCGTTTTTAATTATTTTTACAAAATCCAAAACCTCAAAAATATTTATTTAATTGTTGTCATTCCTTATTCTCAAAATACCAAACTTTCCTTATTAATTAACGATTTTAATTTAAGAGTTGACAAATTTCTGTGGATTCGATCCCTACTTTCCCTATACATAGGAATTGTTAGTTTAATTTGAGAGCCGTACGACAGGCTTGTCAGTGCTCAAAGTTTCTCTAATGATAAGAGAGGTATTGGTTTTATTGATACACATGATGATGCCTGCATACACACAAAAATATATCACACAAGAATATCTCACATGTGCATCATATAGTACATCATACAATCACACTCATACTCATATGTCATCAAGAAATGTTGTACCTATTGTGGTAAGTTTGGTCATAAGGTAAATACATGTTATGCCAAGAAGAAAATCTAGAATGGTGCAAAAAGTATTTGGATTGTTAAAACAAATTCGACTAATTCTCATGGATCCAAAGTCACTTGGATACCAAAAGTTTCATCTTCTTTGTAGGTACTCAATATGTTGATCATGAAGGAAACAATACAACATGTCAAGAGAATTTGCTCAATCCACATGATCAAATATGATATACTAAGGTACAATGTTCTTCATGAAGGTAATAAAAAAATCATTCTTTTGAGATTGAATCATTAGTAGAAATTTATTGGTTATGAATTTTGTAAACCTTGTTCATAATGTTATATGTGTTACATGTGGTTGAAAAGTATTTTTAATTACTTGATTAGTTCTCTAATTAGATTTTGTATTTTGTATATGCTAAATTATTTCCTCATGAAACATGTATATTGCATATAGTGATAATTGAGTTGTCTTGCCATATTGTTTGATATAACTCTTTTACAAACTTTCTCATAAACGCTGAATATACTATAAATATCATTTGATTGTTCACATGGATAAGTGGATTTTGTCTTTAAGTGAAGACTAGTAGTTCTGATGAACTTGCGGACGACCCTTGAGAAGGTTCCGATCGACCGCATGGAATAATTGATCATCGCTAAGTGGACAGTAAGGTTGTGGACGATCTAAGGAAAGTTTGGTCGACCGCAAGCTCAAGATGATCATCTACAAGTGTGAAGAAATTAAAATTGTATGATATCTATTTGATGATTTAGTTGAACAAAATGTTATATGCCTTCTTTGAAAGTTGATGATGCACATCTTTGGCATTGTAAATGAGGACAAGTTAGCATATATACTTTGCATTTTTTTTTCAAAACTTTAGTATGTTAGAGGTTTGCCTAACATTAATTTTGAGAAAGATCATATTTGTGATGCATTTAAACAAGTCAAGAGTTCTTTCAAATCAAAGAAAATGTCTCTACTTCAAAACCTCTTGAACTTGTATATATGGATTTATTTGGTGCTATGAGAACCATGAGAATTGGTGGCAAACTATATGTCTATGTGACTGTTGATGATTTTTATAGATTTACTTGGATATCATTCTTGTTGAGTAAAGATGAAGTTTTTGAAGCTTTTGTCAAGCTCTCTTTAAACAAGTACAAAACACCATTGGTTGCAAACTTATCTTCATTGGAAGTGATAATGGTAGAGAGTTTGCAATAGTATTTTTTACAAAATTATGTAATGAGAATGATATATCTCACAATTTTTCAATTGCAAAAGCTCCTCAACAAAATGGTGTTGTTGAAAGGAAAAATCATACTTTACAAGAAATGGCATGTTCCATACTATGTGAAAATTATTTGTGAAAATATTTTTGGGTTGAATTTATGAATACTTCTCGCTATATTGTTAATAGAGTACTTCTTATATCCTTTGTAATAAAACCCCTTATGAGCTTATGTTTGACAAAAATCCTTCCATTTCCTACTAAGTGTTTGGTTGTAAATGGTTTATTCTAAATGTCAAGACAATCTTGGTAAGTTTGACAAGAAATCCGATGAAGGTATGTTCCTTGGCTACTCTTCAAATAGAAAAGCTTTTTGTGTTTACAATAAAAGAACTATGGTTATTAATGAAGCTATTCATGTTGTATTTGATGAGTCTAATATTTACTTGCCAAGAGATGAGAATGAAGGTGATTTTCAAGAGCTATCTATTGAGTAAACGAACAAAGATATTGTTCAATCAAATGAAATCATTCAATACCTAAGGATGAAAGTGAAGAGATCATTGACATTCAATAATCAACCTCACATGAAGGAGAGACAAGTCATGATCTTCCAAAGGAATGGAAATACGTCAATAATCATCCAAATGATCAAATCATTGGTAATCCCAATGAAGGGGTAAGTACAAGAAGACATTTTATAAATTGTGTTGATAATCTTGCATTATTGTCTCATATAGTACCAAGGAACATGATGAGGCTCTTAGTGATGATCTTTGGATCATTATCATCCATGAAGAGCTAAATCAATTTGAAAGGAGCAAAGTTTGGGAACTTGTACCTAAACTTTCAAATCACATCATTATTGGTACAAAATGGATTTATTGGTACAGCATCATGGTATTGTCACTAGAAATAAGGCTACACTTGGTGCTCAAAGATATAATCAAGAAGAGGGCATTGATTATGATGAGATTTTGCCCAAATTACTAGATTAGAGTTCATTAAAATGTTATTTGCATTTGCATGTTTTATTGATTTTTAAATTATTTCAAATGGATGTTAAAAGTGCATTTCTAAATTTGGTTCCTCCAATAGGTAGTTTATGTTGAACAACCTCCTAGTTTTGTGCATGAATCTTTTGAAAATCATGTTTACAAACTTTCAAAAGCTTTATATGGTTTGAAACAAGCTCCAAGAGCTTAGTATGAAAGGCTTAGCATATTCCTCATTGAAAAAGGATTGACTAGAGGAATTGTAGACACCACTATTTTTAAAAAATAAAGTGCATGACATTTTAATTGTTCAAATTTATGTTGATTTTATATTTGAGTGATCTTTGTTATTAAAATTGTTGTGTTTATCCATTGGCCGAGAAAAGGTTCTATTTTAGAAAGCTATTGAGTGTTATATACAATTTCTAATGAGTTTATCATTGTATACCTCTTTTAATTATCAAAACAACGATTCTTGGTTTGATTATAAGTTGCTTAGAAGAAATTTCAAATAACACCTGAAGAAGGTGCGGTCGACCGCATCTTACGTGAGTATCGTCCGAAGAATGGCCAGTGGACTTGCGGAAGATCTCGAGAAAATCTTCGGTCGACACTACTTCTTTACTCACAAGTAAGGAGAAGTAAATTTGATTCTATGACTATCTCGAGCTTGAAATGTGATTCTTGAAAGTACCATCTATTCCAGTAAGTTTCCTTTTTGAAAATATCTTGAAGTATTTTGCTAATGAAGGATGATATGATATTATTGTGCATGATAAGCCTATGTACTATGACTATATGCTTCAAGTTTCCTAGTACCTTGAAATGTGCATACAATGCTATGCTAATCTAGAGAAAAATATTCTTGAATGATTCAGTTGTATATTATGTGTCTAAAGTATATGGTATTGATTTATATTTCAATCATTATAACTTGGGTTATATTTGAGTGCTCCTATTGATGAGATTACATTTTTTTTTTTACTCACCAAATTTGCCATTATTATGCATTATCCATTCAAGATTCTAAATATGCTTTTACAAATAAAGAATCCTTTGTGATTTTTGCAAAAAGGGAATCTATTGTTTTTAGTCTTGAACATAATATACTTTGTCTTATGTGCACTACTATATTTGTACTCATAGATGGTCATATGACATCTATTACTCATTTGCACATGTTTATTATGCTAATTATGTTCAAAGGAAAACAAGTAGATCTTGGTTATCTTGTGGATCTCGTTCTTTGTTAAGAATGCTAAGAAAATAGCAAAGAGCCTACTTCATGGAAGGTTGTTTTAAAGAGTGTTCAAACATTTGAATTATCTTTACTTGAGGTTGTTGACATGAGATATCTTCATAAACGTGATTTTGTTGCATACAAGAAAATGCATGACTTATGTTTCAATGATTATTAGGAGTTGAGAAAGAAAATATCTCAAGAAGATTTACTCCAAGCCATTACCGAAATCACAAGATCAATGGGTGAAAATGTACTCATTATTATTTGAAAGGGCATTCATGAGAAAGGAATGGTCAAGAAGAAGCTAATCACTTGATACTTCCACTAGAGAAAGAATAAGGAAAGGGAAGACATCAATGGAAAAAGGAAAAGGAAAATCCTTTTGATACTTTTATTAGAAAGAAACTGGGTGAAGGAAAATGATTGATGCAAGAGGATATAGGTTTTTTCCTCCTACAAAATATGCCTTGTGGCATGATTTGAAGTATCTCTCAAACAAGATGGATATTATCCTTGAGAAGGTCAATACTAAAATCCAAGATGTGTTGAAGAAGTTGTTCAACTTGAAATCAAGAGTAAAGTTTCTTCATCACAAGGTTGACAATATATCTACTCATCTTGAGGCATTATATGGAGTCCACATAGATATTTCTTCACATTTTGATGAGAAGACCACATATATGACAAAGAATCATATTACTCTATTGTTGTGTCATCAAGTAGTATTGAGCCATCTATTGTTGCTGATACATCCTCTACCATCATTTTAGAGGATACCACTGTAGTGACTACTATTGATGATCTACCAGTTGAAGCTATTATCATTCCGGAGACCACTTCTTCAACATAATCATTTTTGCAGTTTAAGGTCTATGCTCCCAAGCCTCGGACTCTAGCTTTGGCTACTTGAGGATCATCTTATACCTTTCATTTTTTTTTATATCTATAATGCACTATTTTCATATGTTTTCTGCTATATTATGATATCTTCATATAGTAAAATTTAAGTAATGTAGTTTGTTGGTTTGATTATTCCCCATGATGACTCCTTGGTAAATTGAGAGATTTTATTATATGCTTTTGACCTTACTTTAATCCTTCATACACATTCTTTTTGAATGACGACAAAGGGGGAGAAAAACTAAGTGTTGATAGCAATGTTTACGAGTTATATTTGTGTTGTGTTCTTTTGGAAACTAACATTATGCAGGAAGATGAAGATCGAGAACACTTACAACAAAATGGGAGAATCAATGCAAAGAGGAGAAACCATCTAAAGAAGATACTTGAAGTTCAATCATCTTTTGAGGAAAATCAAGAATAGGTACAAAAGGGACGAAATGACATAAGGGGAGAATTTGAGGAACTTGAAGTATTTGAATTGCACTTGACGATCACGTTCATCAAAACCAAGAAGAAGAGGAAATAACTTTAAAAGGTTAAGTATGGCTATCCTTGGTTTAAAATTATGTATTTCTAAGTTTATGCTATATTGAGATTGAAGGAGAATGGGAATTATGTGTTGATGGCCGGGTTGGCCTTTTGTGTGATTTTATATGATATATCTCATCTCTTTTTGCATTGTTGAGTTTATGTTGCAAAAATGGTTTTTTAAGAGTTACAAAGGAAACTATGTCAAAATTTTTACAAACCTAATGCATATTGATAGGGGAGCTTTATAAATGTTTTTATAGCCTATCTATATGTTTTTAAATCTGGAAGGAAGGAGGATACGGAGGTTGGTGGAAAAATAGGCTTTTAAGCCTATATAAGCTAGGAAGTGATCTCATATTCTTACAATGAATCTTTTCATCTTGAGATCCAACAATTGTTCGAAAAATGTTTTTATTCAATTTCTTGATATCATCAAACTAATTGGTTATATGCTATATGTGATATCTTACAAATACCTAGCATTGTAAAGGGGAACGTTTTTTAAAAGTTTCATACATATTATATAAACTCTTCCTTACTTTGAATCCTTGCACTTAATTGTTTTATCCATCACTTTGCGTCAATATTTGTCATCATAAAAAGGGGGAGATTGAAAGCTCTAAAGCTTTTAATATCTTAATTTTGATTAAATGACAAACATTGATAAGGACTAATGGCTTTATTATATTAGTGATGATCTTTTAGGATTCATATATCTAATCCATGCAAGATCGAAGTTTCAAATCTTCAGGAAAGAGCATTTTACAATGTTTCATACATATTCTATAAACTCTTCCTTACTTTGAATCATTGCACTTAATTGTTTTACCAATCACATTGCTTCAATATTTGTCATCATCAAAAAGGGGGAGATTGAAAGCCCTAAAGCTTTTAATGTTTTAATTTTGATTAATGACAAACATTGATGAGGACTGATATCTTGTTTGAACAAGTGATAGAGTTTTTGGATTCATGATCTAATCCATGCAACAACAAGATTTCAAGTCTTCAAGGAAGTATACAAGTCAAGACTATCAAGATTTGAAGACAAGCTTTATTTGGATTAGATAGGAACTAGGGATATAGTTTTAGAGTTATATATTTTAATATATCTAGTTCTACCTCTAATTGAGTAATGGTTTCTAAAGGTTGCTCTATGAACTTAAAACGTTATTTCAAAATGTTTTTAATATGTTAAAATATGTTTTGGTATTTCGAAAACCATGCATCGTGATTTCAAAACTTAAATGGTTCATAAACTCTTCTTCGATTGATACCATAACTTATATGGTTGATTGAAATCATCATTTGTGTGTTAGAGTATTTTTGATACACGAATGAACATGTTTCAGTCGACCTAAAGTGGTCCAGGTATCATCCATAAGTTAGTTTATCTTGTGGATGCATGTGCTGTCAAATTTGTTCATCTGCCAACCTATGGACGACCATGAGGTCGACCGCAGTGAAGTGAGGTCGACCGCAGGTGAAATCTGGTCGACCGGAAGATGAAAAATCATCATCTGGTGGTTGTCCATTGAGCTTGAGGATGATGGTGCGGACGACCAAGTTTGATATGCGGTCGACCGCACTTCCTGAATGGGTTTCCAACAGCTTTATTTTTGACCGTTGGGAACAAACCTTTAAATACCAAAACCTTTGGAATTCTTTCTAAGAAGATTTTTTGAGCAAAAACATTGTATATACCTTGATCCTATAACATCTTAGAAACATTCCATAACCCTTTCTAAACATCAATCTTGTTAAAATCATTAAATAAGGGTTTTTACATTCAAAGGTGAATTTTGAGCAATCTTGGCAAGCCATTACTCAAAGAGGTGATTGTGATTCAAATTGATATATCTTCACATTAAGGTGATATCTATCAAACTCTCTATCTTTTATTATTGATTGAAATTGTATCAAAGTTGCAACTAGCATAAAACCCTAAGTGTTAGGGTGAGCCTTGTGTAGGTTGTTTTGTATTCAAGATTTGTTTGTAAAACCTTTGGGTGAACCTTGAATTGAATTTTTTGTCAGGATTCACTAAGGAGAGTGGTGAGATTATTGTATAATCAAGGTTGTGTTGTAAAACTCAAGGGTTGAGTGAGACTTGATTGGTTGAGAGGTTATTTGTAAAACCCTAAGGTGAATTGGGTGAACCTCTTTTGGATAAATCCTTGAGTAGGTAACTCAAGGTAGTGGATTAGGTTTTGTTGGATAAACCGAACCACTATAAATCATTGTGTTCATTGCTCTAATTTCTGCATTTTACTTGAACACATTATTTCGCACACAACTAGCACACCAAGTGTTTGATATTTGTTGTCAAATAGGTGTTTTATTGAATTAGGTTGAAAAATCGGATAAAAACCTAATTCACCCCCTCTTAGGTTTTTCATTAATTGTTGTCATTACCTTATTCTCAAAATTCCAAAACCCCCAAAACCTTTTTTTCCGATTAACGATTTTAATTTAGGAGTTGACAAATCTCTGTGGATTCGATCCCTACTTTCCCTATCTACATAGGAATTGTTAGGTTTAAATTTGAAAGCCGTACTACAGGCTTCGTCAAGCTGTGTGTTGGAAAACAAAATAGAAGATGAAAAGCATTGAGAATAATAAATAATAAACACTTAACACTTCAAACACTTTTGTAAATCTATGATAAAAGGCGTTAGCAAGGAATATATCTTTAGTCTCGTTTATATGGAATAATCATTGATAAAAATATTATAGAGAAGTTGACTTAGAATACCGCATAGCACAGCAATTTCGGTTCTAATTAGAATATATCAATTTCGCATAGCGCAGCAAATTACTCAGTAACCTAATCAATAATTTTACCAAATCACTTGAATAAAATTATCAATCAAGTTGCAAAAAAAATTGAGAACATCATCAACATAAATATCACGAACATAATAGCCAATTAAATTCATGTAATTTATTTTAAAACAATTCTTCATTAATTCATCAAACTAGTTTAATCAATTAATGATACTATAATTGAAAATCAAACATCCAATTCTCAATTCCTATTTAATCAACCATATAAATCAATTAAAATTGCTAGTCTTAATTGAAAACATACAATTGATAGAATAAATTATGAAATTGTTCAAATACTCAAGATCAATTTAACATTAACTAATCAAAAATTAAATTATTCTAGTTTAAGATTAATTCTTGAAGATATATATCTAAAAGATTTTAATCTATAAGTTTAATCTTAATCTATGACTAGAATTATCTCAAAATCTCATAAAAACTCAACTTAATACATATCCTTACTAACTAACAAATTACTCAGAATTCATAAGTAAAATCATTAAAGAGAGAATAAAGGATAGAAAAGAACTCATTCAATTGGGAAATTGAAATATGGACAACTCCACTCATTTGATCTTTTTCAATCTCAATACAAGACTTCACAAGTGTTATTTTGTAGCTAAGAAGTTCTAGATAGAGTCTAAGGAGGCTAGATGTCTAAAAAACTGCCAAAAGATTGTATAAATAAGTACAACACGTTTTTAGGGCTACAGTACATAAAAAGACTAAGTCAACTCACTAAAATCATATAAGAAATGAATTTGCTGCCTGAGCAGCAATTTACACTAAGCTTGCCGCCTTAGTTATTGAGTTTGCCACCTCAGTGGAAATTGACAATGAGCTTGCCGCCTGAGTGGCAAATTCATCAATGCTTTATTTCTTCAATTTCCTTCTTTTGTTTGTTACATTTATCTCTTCAATTCTTTAGCCGAAATCGTTGATTTCACTACAAACAAAGATTTAAACATGAAGAATAACTTAAAACCATAAAGCACGTAATTAACTAGATTTAATATCAAATATAAACACAATAAATACATAAAAATCTAGTAAATTACAGTTCGATCAAAGTGTCAATAACATTTTCATCTATGTTCAAGTTCATAATGGATTGCATCATTTCAATGTAGCTCAAATCAAATATATCTTCAATAAGTGGATCTATAATATCCACAACAGAAACTGTAAAACATTAATCAGAAGGGTACTTCATGGCATCAAATATGTTAAAAGAAATTTTATCACCATCAAATTCCATTGATAAAGTACCTTCATTAACATCAATCTTAATTCTAACAGTTTTCAGAAATGATCTACCTAACATAATTGATGAACAAGTATTTTGGCTATCCTCAGTTTTCAAAATGTAGAAATCTACAAGGAATACTAAATCATTTACTTTTACCAGCACATTTTCTATTACTCCTTTTGGATAAGCCACAGACCTATCAGCTAACTGAATAACAATTCTAGTAGGCTTCATTGGTCCCAAATTTAAAGAGTTATAGATTGTTTAAGGCATGACATTAATAGAGGCTCCTAAATCTAGCATAAAATCTAAGATTACCTTATCACCAATTGTACAAGGGAGAGAGAACATGCCTAAATCTTTTTGCTTTGGAGGAAGTTTCTGTTGGAGAACAGTAGACACACATTCCCCTACACTGATTCTCTCGTTACCTTTAAACTTATTCTTGTTGGTACAAAGTTCTTTTAAGAACTTAGCATAACGAGGAATCTGTCTTATTGTATCTAAAAGATGAATGTTGATTTCAACTTTCTTGAAGATCTCTAGAACATCTTTTTCTTCCTCATCTTTCATGTTCTTAGTTAACCTATTAGGGAAAGAATGACTTATCTTGGCAATAGAAGAAGAAGATTATCCTATCTGAGGAACTTTTTGGAAGATGTTCGGCTTGAAACATGTGCTTTCTCTGTGGCTTTATTTTCCTCTGGTCTCTTGGATTCTTCTAACACTTTACTATTTCTCAATGTTATAGCACTAGCATTCTTTTAACACTTTTCGGACTGTTGCAGTTCTAGATGCAAGATAATATTTATCTAGAAAATCTCTTTGCATTCCAGTCCAATCTTGAATAGATCCCGAAGGCAAACCATATAACCAATCTTTTGCACTATTTTGTAAGCTAAAAGGAAAAGAACGCAGTTTAATAACTTCATCTCTTGTATCTTCTTGTTTCAAATTAGTGCAAATAACATGAAATTCCTTAATGTGCCTAAGTGGATCTTCTCCAGGTAATCCATTAAATGTTGGCAAACATTGTATAAAACCAATATGCATTTTAAAATTAGCATCAACTTGTGGAAAACTAATGCATAAAGGTTGTTCATGAATAGTAGGAGCAGTGAGTTCTTTTACAGATATTTGATTCAAGCCATATTAAAATGATAAGTAGGAAGAATATCACCGGAAATAAGTTGGGTATCCGGTTGATTTTCTGAAAATATTTCTACTCAAGGAATATTGTCACAGACACTTTCTTAAGACAAGACATCTAAGAAAGACATTTAGATGTACGCTGCTGAAAGCCCTAAAGCCTTTAATGTCTTAATTTTGATTAATGACAAACATTAATGAGGACTAATGTCTTGTTTGTACAAGTGATAGAGTTTTTGGATCCATACAAGTGATATTATCCTTGAGAAGTTTAATACTAAAATCCAAAATGTGTTTGAAGAAGTTGTTCAACTTAAATCAAGAGTAAAGTTTCTTCATCACAAGGTTGATAATATATCCACTCATCTTGAAGCATTATATGGAGTCCACATAGATAATTCCTCAAATTTTGTTGAGAAGACTACATATCTGACAAATTATCCTATTATTCATATTGTTGTGTCATCAAGTAGTATTGAGTCATCTATTGCTGCTGATACATCCTCTACCATCATTTCAAAGGATACCACTGTAGTGACTACTATTGATGATCTACCAGTTGAAGCTATTATCATTCCGGAGACCACTGCTTCAACATAATCATTTATGCAGTTTAAGGTCTATGCTTCCAAGCCTCGGACTCTAGCTTTGGCTACTTGAGGATCATTTTTATACCTTTCATTTTCTTTTTATATCTATAATGCACTATTTTCATATGTTTTTTGCTACAATATGATCTCTTCATGTAGTAAAATTTTAAGTAATATAGTTTATTGGTTTGATTATTCCCCATGATGACTCCTTGGTAAATTGAGAAATCTTATTATATGTTTTTGACCTTATTTTAATCCTTCATACACATTCCTTTTGAATGATGGAAAAGGGAGAGAAAAACTAAGTGTTGATAGCAATGTTTACGAGTTATATTTGTGTTGTGTTCTTTTGGAAACTAACATTTTGCAGGATGATGAAGATCAAGAACACTTACAACAAAAGGGGAGAATTCAATGCAAAGTGGAGAAACCATCTAAAGAAAGATACTTGAAGTTCAATAATTTTTGAGGAAAATCAAGAATAGGTACAAAAGGGAAGAAATGACAAAAGGGGAGAATTTGAGGAACTTGAAGTATTTGAAGTGCACTTGACGATCACGTTCATCAAAACCAAGAAGAAGAATAAATAACTTTAAAAAGTTAAGTATGGTTATCATTGGTTTAAAATTTATGTATTTCTAAGTTTTAGAGATATTGAGAATGAAGGAGAATGAGAATTGTGTGCTGATCGTCGGGTTGGCCATTTGTGTGATTTTATATGATATATCTCATCTCTTTTGCATTGTTGAGTTTGTATTGTGAAATTGAATTTTATAAGAGTTACAAAGGAAACTTTGTCAAAATTTTTACAAAACTCATGCATATTGATAGGGGGCTTTATAATTGTATTATAAATGTTTTTAAGACTGGAAAGAAGGAGGATACGGAGGTTGGTGGAAAACTATGCTCATTTGAGCCTATATAAGCTAGGAAGTGATCTCATATACCTACAATGAACCTTTTCATTTTGAGATCCAATATTTGTTCAAAATTGTTTCATTTAATATATTTTTCATGATATCATCAAACTAAATGGTTATATGCTATATGTGATATCTTACAAATACCTAGCATATTGTAAGGGGAGCATTTTACAATGTTTGATATTTATTCTATAAACTCTTCCTTACTTTGAATCATTGCACTTAATTGTTTTTACCTATCACATTGCATCAATATTTGTCAGAATCAAAAAGGGAGAGATTGAAAATCCTAAAGCTTTTAATGTCTTAATTTTGATTAATGACAAACATTGATGAGGACTGATGTCTTGTTTGAACAAGTGATAGAGTTTTTGGATTCATGATCTAATCCATGCACGAACAAGATTTCAAGTCTTCAAGGAAGTATACAAGTCAAGACTATCAAGATTTGAAGACAAGCTTTTATTGGATTAGATAGGAACTAGAGGTATAGTTTTAGAGTTATATATTTTGATATCTCTAGTTTTACCTCTAATTGAGTAATGGTTTCTAAAGGTTGCTCTATGAACTTAAAATGTTATTTCAAAATGTTTTTAATATGTTAAAATATGTTTTGGTATTTCGAAAATCATGCATCGTGATTTCAAAACTTAAATGGTTCATAAACTCTTGTTGGATTGATACCATAACTTATATGGTTGATTGAAATCATCATTTGTGTGTTAGAGTATTGTTGATACACAAATAAACATGTTTCAGTCGACCTAAAGTGGTCCAGGTATTATTCACAAGTTAGTTTATCTTGTGGATGCATGTGCTGTCCAATTTGTTCATCTGTCAACTTGTGGACGACCATGAGGTCGACCACAGGTGAAGTGGGGTCAACTGCACGATAAAAATCATCATCCGAAGGTTGTCTTGTGAGCTTGCGGATAATGGTGCGGCCGACCCATCTGATATGCGGTCTACCGCACTTCTCCTGAGTAGGTTTCCAACAACTTCATTTTTTACCGTTGGGAACAAACCTTTAAATACCAAAACCTTTGGAATTCTTTCTAAGATCAATTTTGGGCAAAAACATTATATACCTTGATCCTATAACATCTTAGAAACATTCCAAAACCCCTTCTAAACATCAATCTTGTTAAACTCATTCAAGAAGGGTTTACATTCAAAGGTGAATTTTGAGCAATCTTGGCAAGCCATTACTCAAAGAGGTGATTGTGATTCAAATTGATATATCTTCACATTAAGGTGATATCTATCAAACTCTCTATCTCTTATTATTGATTGTAATTGTATTAAGGTTGCAACTAGCATAAAACCCTAAGTGTTAGGGTGAGCCTTGTGTAGGTTGTTTTGTATTCAAGGTTTGTTTGTAAAACCTTTGGGTGAACCTTGAATTGAATTGTATTGTTATAATTCACTAAGGAAAGTGGTGAGATTATTGTATAATCAAGGTTGTGTTGTAAAACTCAAGGGTTGAGTGAACCTTGATTGGTTGAGAGGTTTTTTGTAAAACCCTAAGGTGAATTGGGTGAATCTCTTTTGTAATCTCATTTATTTGATTAGTTAAGGGATTTGGTAAATCCTTGAGTAGGTAACTCAAGGTAGTGGATTAGGTTTTGTTGGATAAAACGAACCACTATAAATCATTGTGTTCATTGCTCTAATCTCTGCATTTTATTTAAACACATTATTTCTCACACAACGAGCACACAAAGTGTTTGATATTTATTGTCAAAGAGGTGTTTTATTGAATTAGGTTGAAAAATCAGGTAAAAACCTAATTGACCCCCCTCTTAGGTTTTTCAATTGGTATCAGAGCAGGTCTTCTTGTTTGAGGTTTAATCACCTAGAAGTAAAGATCTTACTCTAAATCCAGTGAATCTCTTTTTCGCTTGTTACCGGAAATTGACCAGTTAATTGGAGGTACTTCTGGATCTGTCTCTGGTACAAAAGTTACTAATTCATCCAATAGCTCCTTGGTTGTGAGTGCAGATACAATTATTCTTCGTGCTACTGGATATATAAGCTTATGTGTAACAGCTATGTCAAGAAATGCTAACAAACCATCAAAATAGTGATCAACATTTAAAAGACCAATTGGTTTAGTGTGCAGTTTCATGTTAAACCAGAATGTTAGATTGAACAAGCATTCTAATACCTCATATCCTCCTTGTATGACTATGAAAGCATCACAGTTATGCAACATGAGTGTCATGCGTTCATAAAATGATTTTGTTTGTACCTCATGTCCAATTGTTTTGCCATATATTTGTTTCAGAGGAGTGGGAATTACACCTACCGCGAGAACTTTGTTTGGCTGATTTGTTTCAATCTGAACAAGTGTTTGGTATGACTGGTGTGCTTGAGCAACCTCTCCAATTAATCCAGCATTTCCGCCTCCATATACTAGACCGATCTTTTGATGAGCTAGTACTCTTCCCAATTGGATAACAGCAGTTAGATACGAAACAGTAGTACCCACGGTCGTTCCTCCAAACACTGCGATGTTTGTTAGACTTCTTATTGATGGACCTTCCATAGTAATGACTTCAAAAGTGATTCTATTACACACTAAAAGGAAAAGAAACAAATAAAACAAATCAAAGAAGAAATAAATAAAAACAAGTAGTTGTGATTGTGGCTCACATATTCCTCTGGTTTTACGTCCAGTAACGGTTTCAAACACTTTCTATGAGTCGGGGGAATGCTGCTCATCTAGCTTTCTTAAAAACTGGCAAACAGTATCGTTTAAATTCAGATACCGAAGAATGTACCGGAGTTGTTCAATTTTGAATTGTTTCCATAGCCCGAGAATTTCCATTTGAACGTATCCACTAGAATGCGAATCAAGAGTCAATTTGATATCATCTAATGACTCTTTACTCAGTCCATTCTTAATGAAAGCAATTTTGTCTTCTCGATTATCGGATAAATACCCAAGTGAACGACAACTGGTATCATAGTTCCATCTAGCACATTTATAGCAGACTCTCATTCTTTTACCTCTCTGTTTATTTGCATAAGTACTCTTCCCCAACCCAAGTGAACGTTTGGGAAAAGCTGGATGTTCACCACTAATTCGGACCTTAGCTTCAATTATCCACCTCATATCCTCAGGCATTCCAATGGATACTAGTAATTTCATACGCTCCAATCTCATCAGATAGATTTTTCTTAAATAATTAATAGGGAGCAATAGATAATATCTTCTCATTTTCATTATTGAATCATCCATTATGTAACAAAGAGATAGAAAGAAAGAAGGGATGGAAAGACAAAATAAAATGTAAAAAAGAAAGAAATACCTTGCAGATGGAATTTACTCTTGAAAGGAAATTAGCAGAAATCGTTTGGTGATTCTTTCAACAATTAAACAGGCTATTTAAAGTCGTGTTTAATCACTGATGGACATTTAATTAACTTAAATACGCCATCTTTCAGTATCCGAGAAGACGCGCATTCAACAATTTCTACTAGGCCTGCAAGCTAAAAAGTAAAAAGGAAAATCAAACAATTCAAAAGTATTTAAGAAAGCGATGGGTTGCCTCCCACACAGCGCCCTTGTTTAACATCTTAGACTCGACGAGCACATATTTCAATTCCTTTCTGGTGGTGGGTCTTCAAAAGCATTGGAATCGATAATTTGTCCGACAAATCCTTCATGAAAAGGTTTTAGGAGATGACCGTTCACTTTAAAAATTTTGCTCGTTTGAAGACTTTTTACCTCCACTGACCCGTGATTAAAGATATTAATGATAACAAATGGGTCAATCCACCTTGACTTTAGCTTTTCTGGAAACAGTCTCAGACGAGAATTATAGAGTAGAACCTTATCACCAATATTGAAATTTTTCCTTGAAATATTTTTGTCATGGTAATATTTCATCTTTTTTTTGCAATCCAGGAATTAACATAGGCATCATTTCTAATATCTTCTAATTCTTGAATTTGTAGTTTTCGATTAGATTGTGCATCATCAAAATTAAGATGACATTGTTTAATGGCCCAAAATGCCTTATGTTCTAATTCCACAGGTAGATGACAGGTTTTACTATAAACCAACCTAAATAGTGACATACCAATAGAAGTTTTGAATGCAGTTCTATATGCCCAAAGAGCATCTCCCAATCTAAGGCTCCAGTCTTTCCTATTAGGATTGACTACTTTAGCTAGAATAGACTTAATTTCCCCGTTAGAGATTTCAGCAAGTCCATTTGTTTGAGGATGATAGGCAGTAGAAACTTTATGAGAAACATGATATTTTTTAAACAGAGTTTCTACTATCTTGTTACAAAAATGCATAGCTCTGTCACTGATGATGGCCTTTGGTATTCCAAATTTATGGAATATATTGTCTTTGATAAATGTCACAACTGCTTTAAAATCATTCGTTCGAGTAGCCTTAGCTTCAATCCATTTGGATACATAATCCACTGCAAGTAAAATGTAAGTATTTCCAAAAGACGAAGGAAAAGGTCCCATGAAATCAATGCCCCATACATCAAAAAGTTCACAAACTAATATAGTCTTCAAAGGCATTTCATATTTCTTGGATATATTACCAACTCTTTGACATTCATTGCAAGATTTAACAAAGTAATATGCATCTTTGTTAAGAGTAGGCCAATAAAATCCACTTTGCAGAATTTTCTAGCAGTTCGTTTTGGTCCAAAATGACCTCCACATTCAAAAGTATGACAAAAATTCAATATGGATTGAATTTCATTATTTGGAACACATCTGCGTATGACATTGTCTGCGCAGCTTTTGAATAGGTAGGGATCATCCCAAAGGTAATGTTTTGAGTCATTTCTAATTTTATCCTTTTGAGGCTTAGATAAATGATTTGGAAATACTTTGGTAACAATATAATTAATCATATCAGCATACCAAAGTATAATTCCATGCAATGCATAAAGATGCTCATCAGGAAATAAATCAGAGATATGAGATACTTTTCCTTCATATGTGAGTCGACTCAAATGATCAGCAACAAGATTCTCTGCTCCTTTCTTATCTCGGATTTCAAGGTCAAATTCCTGGAGTAAGAGAATCCATCTCATTAGTCTGGGTTTAGACTCTTTTTTCTTTAGCAGATACTTTAGAGTTGCATGATCTGAATAAACAATTACTTTTGTTCCCAACAAATAAGATCTAAATTTTTCTATAGCAAAAATAAAAGAGTAGAGTTCCTTCTCAATTGTGGTATAATTGCATTGGGCATCATCAAGTAATTTAGATGCATAATATATCACATGAGGAACTTTATCTATTTTCTGACCTAGAACAGCTCCTACCGCTTTGTCACTAGCATCACACATTATTTCAAAAGGAAAATTTCAATTAGGGGGTTGAATGATAGGTGATGAAATCAATTTCTCTTTCAACAGTTTAAATGCATGTTTACAACCTTCATCAAAATTGAATTTATGTTCTTTTTGTAATAGTTTGCATAAAGGTTCAACAGTTTTAGAAAAATCCTTAATAAACCTTCTATAGAATCCAGCATGGCCTAAGAAAGATCTTACCTCTCTTACCATAGAAGGAAAATGAATAGACTTAATCACATCAATCTTGGACTTGTCAACAGCCAGTCCTTTTGGTGAAACTACGTGTCCTAAAACAATTTCTTGTTCTACCATAAAATGACATTTTTCATAATTGAGAACAAGGTTAGTTTCAACACACCATTTAAGCACAAGTTCCAAATTTTCTAAACAGGAATCAAATGAATTTCCGTAGACAGTAAAATCATCCATGAAAATTTCAATAATATTTGTGACAAAATCAGAAAATAAGGACATCATGCATCTTTGAAAGGTTGCAGGTGCATTGCATAGACCAAAAGGCATTCTTCTATAAGCATAAGTACCGAATGGGCATGTAAAAGTTGTCTTACCTTGGTCCTCTGGGGCAATAGCAATCTGAAAATAACCAGAATAACCATCAAAGAAACAATAATGAGAACGACCAGATAAACGTTCTAATATTTGATCCATGAAAGGAAGGGGAAAATGGTTTTTCCTAGTGGATGCATTAAGTTTTCTGTAGTCTATGCAGACTCTCAAACCGTTTTGCACTCTAGTAGGAACTTTCTCACTTTCAGAGTTTTCCACAATAGTTATTCCACTTTTCTTTGGAACAACATGTACAAGACTTACCCAATGTGAATCCGTGATTGGATAGATGACACCAGCATCAAGAAGTTTTAGAATTTCAGCTTTTACTACTTCCATCATAGGCGGGTTTAGTCTCCTTTGTGACTCTCTGGTTGGTTTAGCTCCATCTTCTAACAATATACGGTGCATGCATGTTGATGGGCTAATACCTTTAATGTCGACTAAAGTCCAGCCGATGGCAATCTTGTTGTCTCTAAGCATAGAAACTAACCTCTCTTCTTGAGAAGATGAGAGATTGTTAGCAATAATAACAGGTAAAACATTACCTTTACTCAAATATGCATATTTCAAATGAGAAGGTAAAGCTTTAAGCTCAAGTGACGGTGGACAAACAACATATGGAAAAATTTTATCATGTGAGCCAGGTAATGCAATTTTAGAATTACTAACAGGACAAACAGATAAATCATTGACAGCTTGTTTAAGTTCATTGTCATATTCTACAGATAAAATGTCAAGACCATTTTCATCTATGCTCAAATTCATAATGGATTTCATCATTTCAGTGTAGCTCAAATCAAAAATATCTTCAATAAGTGGATCTATAATATCCACAATAGAAACTGTAGAACATTCATCAGAAGGGTACTTCATGGCATCAAATATGTTAAACGAAATTTTATCACCATCAAATTCCATTGATAAAGTACATTCATTAACATCAATCTTAGTTCTAGCAGTTTTCAAAAATGGTCTACCTAAAAGAATAGGTGACTGTGATGAACAAGTATTTTGGCTATCTTCAGTTTTCAGAATGTAGAAATCTGCAGGGAATACTAAGTCATTTACTTTAACCAATACATCTTATATTACTCCTTTTGGATAAGTCACAGACCTATCAGCTAACTGAATAACAATTCTAGTAGGCTTTATTGGTCCCAAATTTAAAGTGTTATAGATTGTATAAGGCATGACATTAATAGATGCTCCTAAATCTAGCATACAACCTAAGACTACCTTATCACTAATTGTACAAGGGATAGCGAACATACCTGGATCTTTCTGCTTTGGAGGAAGTTTATGTTGGAGAACAGCAAACACACATTCCCCCACATTGATTGTCTCGTTACTTTTAAGCTTCTTCTTATTGGTACAAAGTTCTTTTAGGAACTTAGCATAACGAGGAATCTGTCTTATTGCATCCAAAAGAGGAATGTTGACTTTAACTTTCTTGAAGATCTCTAGAACATCTTTTTATTCCTCATCTTTCTTGTTCTTAGTTAACCTATTAGGGAAATGAGGACTTACCTTGGGAATAGAAGAAGAAGATTCTCCTATCTGAGGAATTTTTTCGGAAGATGTTGGGCTTGAAATAGGTGCTTTCTCTGTGCCTTTATTTTCCTTTGGTCTCTTGGATTCTTCCAACACTTTACCACTTCTTAATGTTACAACACTAGCATTCTCCCTAGGATTGAGTGGTTGTCCTACCTCATAAGCCATTTGTCCTGGGATTGAAGTTTATTGAAAAGCTGTGTTTTCAATTGAGCTAACTCAAAAGCCATTTGTCCTACGTGATTCTCCAAGTTGTGAATGCTGGACTTTGTATCCTTTTGGAAGGACATGGTATCTCTCTGAAAAGATAAAGAACTCGAGGCTAGAGATTTTACCATATCTTCTAAAGACATACTCTGTTGTTGGTTCTGAGGAGGATTTTGGTTTGATTAGGAACAAAACCTGGTGGGTTCATTGGTGGCCTAACCCCTTGGTTACTCCATCTAAAGTTAGGATGGTCTCTTCACCCTTCATTGTATGTGTTGGAGAATGGATTGTGTCTTCTCTGAGGTTGGTTCTAAAAATTACCCATGGCGTTGGCTTGTTCCTCTTGAAATAGTGTAGGACAAGCATCTGTAGGATGGTCATTGCCTAAACAAATTCCACATGCTTTTACCGGTGCATTGATTCTTTTCCCAACTAATTGACCATCTAAATTGGTAAGATGATCTAGTCTTTGCTCAATTTGTGTAGATGATGATGATGATGATGATGCATCTACTTCATTTACCTTTCTTACGGTATCATTCCTGGTGTTAAAAGATTGTGAATTAGCAGCCATGTTAGCTATTAATTCACGTGCAGCTTGTGGGGTTTTATCTGAAAGAGCACCACCACTAGTAGCATCAATAGTCATCCTGTCATAAGAAATCAAACCCTCATAAAAATATTGAATTAATAATTGTTCAGGTATTTGATGATCAGGACAACTAGCACATAATCTTTTAAATCATTCCCAATATTCATACAATGTTTCACCAGTTTGTTGTCTTATGCCACTTATATCCTTTCGGACTGTTGCAGTTCTAGATGCAGGATAATATTTAGCTAGAAAAGCTCTTTGCATACCAGTCCAATCTTGAATAGATCCCGAAGGCAAATCATATAACCAATCTTTTGCACTATTTTGTAAGCTAAAAGGAAAATACGCAGTTTAATAACTTCATCTCTTGTACCTTTCTGTTTCAAATTAGTGCAAATAACATGAAATTCCTTAATGTGCCTAAGTGGATCTTCTCCAGGTAATCCATTAAATGTTGGCAAATATTGTATAAAACCAGTATGCATTTTAAAATTAGCATCAACTTGTGGAAAAATAATGCATAAAGGTTGTTCATCAAGAGTAGGAGCAGTAAGTTCTTTTAGAGATCTTTGATTCAAAGCCATATTAAAAAGATGAGCAGGAAGAATATCACCAGAAATAAGTTGGGTATCCGGTTGATTTTCTTCTTTGCCTTCTTCAAGATCCGAAGCTTGTTCTCTGATCTCAACTGGTGTTTTACTCCCTTGTTCTTCTCCGGTGATCTTACCACTTCTTAAGTGCATACAACAATGAACTTGTTGTCTGATGTCACTAAAGGAATGAAATTTGTATTCCAATATCACCAAAGGAATGAAATCTGTAACAAAATAAAAAGATTAAAAATTTTAATAAAAGAAATTAAAACAGTTCCCCGGCAACAACTCTCAAATTTAAACCTAACAATTCCTATGTAGATAAGGAAAGTAGGGATCGAATGCACAGAGATTTGTCAACTCTTAAATTAAAATCATTAACCGGAAAAGGTTTTGGGGGGTTTTGGTATTTTGAGAATAAGGTAATGACAACAATTAAAATAAATATTTTTTAGGTTTTGGATTTTGTAAACAGAATTAAAACGAAATTGGGAATGCAAATGATATAAAAAGCGTTAGCAAAGAACTAGTATCAAGTTATATTTTTCATGGGATTAATCATAGATAAATACATTATTAAGTAGTTGGTTTTAGAATCCTGATCAGCTCAAACAGATGAATCTCTAATTTAATTAAACACCACTACCAACCAACGTGTGTAGGATGCTCAATCAAATTGCATTAAACAAATAAGACATCACCAACATTAAATTGTATATAACAATCACCTTAATTATATACAATTTAAATTATATAATTTCACTACTAATTTAATTAAGTCAAGAGTTGCAACTCAATTAAACTAGTAGATGCTACTTGAATCATTAATACAAGATTAATAATCCTAACTATATAATCACATTTATTAACTAGATTGTCAATCCAATTAATTCACACAATTATGTTGGTTAAAATGAGAATTATATAAATACTCAATTAATATATATAAGTATATTAAATAAATACGCACACACACATATATATATATAGAAAGAAATATTGGATTTATATTAATTAAAAAATTAGACGGTTCAACCGGCCATTTAAATAAATTAAACTAAAAGTATGGAAGCTCGGC
The DNA here is from genome assembly GCA_019593545.1 of Apocynum venetum. Taxonomy (NCBI): domain Eukaryota; kingdom Viridiplantae; phylum Streptophyta; class Magnoliopsida; order Gentianales; family Apocynaceae; genus Apocynum; species Apocynum venetum. The sequence goes on from SRSM01000420.1 coordinate 226,672, forward strand.
CTTCCATAAAAAAAGAAAAGAATTAAAGACATAAAAATATATTAAACTAGTTAGAAGGCTCAGCGTTCCATATTACAGAAAATAAAAGACATAAAAGTAAATTAAACTAATAGGTGGCTCGACCATGCATTTGCGATATTTAAAGTGCATAAAACAAAATAAATAAAGACTAGACGGGTAAAAAGATCATAAGTCCAGTTAAATAAATCCAAATAGAAATTAATTACAAAGAAAATTATCTCATAATCTCATTTATTAATAACTTAACACATATCCTTGCTAAGAAAAGAAAATTACTCAAAATACATATTTAATAAATATAAGATGAAATTTATAAATATTAGAAAGAAAATTTGAAAGATAAACTCTTCGAAAATGTTGAAATTATTCTGATATAATTTCTTTACTAAATATTACAAAAAGCCTTGAAACATTATTCTAAAAAAATCTGAAAAATATACTAAGATGAAGACAATAATAAAAGAAATAAATTGCAAAAGAAATGGAGAAAATTGGAGCTAAATTGATGTCTAAATCATAAAAATAAGCTCCCTATTTATAGCCACAAAAATCAGGGGCAAAATGGTCATTTTGCACCCCAAAGTCTTGAAAATTTAGTTAGTGGCCTAATTTCCCCAACTTTACCACATGTCGCGTCCTCATTGGTCCAAATTGCGGCTTCTAGAAGCCCCGTTTGTCACCTTCTGATTGCGCCACTTGTCATCTTCTGATTACGCCATGTGTGATTTTCTCATTGTGCCACGTCATCGGATGATATAGAAATTTTTTTTTTTAACTTCTCCAACATTTCTTCTTTCTATCTCCATAATGAACTAAAATACACTAAAAAACTTACAAACAAAGAAATAGAAGGGAAACGTGAAATATATCCATTAAATAACATAATTAACCGATTTTTAAACAAAATATAGTCATTAAATAACATAAAAATCAGTTAATTTATGAGTACATCACCTACTCTTGATGAACAACCTTTATGCATTATTTTTCCACAAGTTGATGCTAATTTTAAAATGCATACTGGTTTTATACAATGTTTGCCAACTTTTAATGGATTGGAGAAGATCCGCTTAGACACATTAAGGAATTGCATGTTATTTGAACTAATTTGAAACAAGAAGGTACAATAGATGACGTGATTAAACTGCACTCTTTTCCTTTTAACTTACAAAATAGTGCAAAATATTGGTTATATGATTTGACTTTTGCATTTTCAAAAGGTGACCAAGTGTGTTATCTTTTTGCTTAGTTAGATGGCTATAGTTTAGTGGTAAGAATTCCACCTAATTTGTTTCCTTATTATGGAAACAAATGATACGAATCCCGTCGTAACTTGTAGAATGAAATCTAAATCAATAAAGTAGTCCAAGAATCGTTTATAGGTAGTTGCTATAGTGAAACCTCGATCCATTGCTTATATAGCAAGTAAGAACCTTGGTATAAGAAATGCGTCATAATCAACCTACCAAACATTGATTGATAAGTTTGGAAATAACGCCTTAAGTACAAGATTTGATAAGTTCAAGAACAAAAGAGAATAATCTCTACATCTTTATTGATAAACTGATGTTCTCATCCTATTTACAAAGTCTTGTATGCATGAAATTTATAATAGTAAAACCCTAATGAATTAAGACAACAAATTAAAGAAAACTTAGGACTCCTAAATCACTAAGGAAAACATATTATAAATTATATTTGGAAACTACTGAAATTTATTCTATAAAATCTTCCAAATCCTATTTAAAATAAAAAATCTTCAAAGAATCTTCCAATTTTCATGCATCTTCCATAAGAAATCAAATTAGACTTGACTTGGACTCCAAGAATCAAGCACTATAAGATAGTTGACTATTTGACATTCAACTTGATTTGGATTTATTTTGGGTTTTTTTAAGCACGAAAATTCTTCAATAATTAGCAATTAAAACTTCTTTGAACATTTTCTCATCAATATTGAGATACACTTGGGAAATTCATCTTCTACATAATAAAAGCAATTTTAAATTGAATTTAAAACATACATGGTGCACTTATACATTGTATACACATTAACCTACTACATTGTAGCCTTTTTAAATACAACTACACACTTTTACATTGCAAGCACCTAAATTTTGCCCAAAATACATAACTCAAACTACCTCACAATCTCGCATTTGTCAAAACACTAGCATTACAAACTACAAACTTTGCAACATTCCAAAATGAATGCACAAGATAATGAAAATCCGAAAAAATATAGTTGGGCTTCAACCAAAGCATCAAAATAAACCACAACTTTTTTAGCTTTGCTTTTTGTGCAGCTTGCTCAGCCTCTATCTTTCTCAACCTCTTAAATAGTATAGGAATCACAATCATTGTTGTTTCACACACAAGAGGGTCAATCCATTCCCAAAAACCACATCCTCTTCCGATCTTTCCAATAGAAAAAAAGAAGAAGAGTGCAACAAAGTTAGAGATGCATATCTTGGACATAGGCATCAAGCCCATCAAGTAAATTTTTTACTTACTCGGCTTTTCTCTCATGAAACATATCTCTTTGCCGGATTGGAGTCCATCCATGACGTCGTAACAGGAGTTAAGTTCCCACGATAACATATTGTAAGTGTCAAAGAGAGTTTTGTTTTCACGGCCCGATCTAGCATTGTTTAGAAATTCTTCAAGATCTTCTTCCTTCAACTTTTGAACTTTGCCCATTTTCTCTATTAGTGAAGGTACATGACGAAGCCTGTCATACAACTCTCAAATTTAAACATAACAATTCCTATGTAGATAAGGAAAGTAGGGATCGAATGCACAGAGATTTGTCAACTCTTAAATTAAAATCATTAACCTGGAAAAGGTTTTGGGGGGTTTTGGTATTTTGAGAATAAGGTAATGACAACAATTAAAATAAATATTTTTTAGGTTTTGGATTTTGTAAACAGAATTAAAACGAAATTGGGAATGCAAATGATATAAAAAGCGTTAGCAAAGAACTAGTATCAAGTTATATTTTTCATGGGATTAATCATAGATAAATACATTATTAAGTAGTTGGTTTTAGAATCCTGATCAGCTCAAACAGATTCATATCCTTACAAAATAGATTAATCCCGATCAGTTCAAACAGATTAATCTCTAATTTAATTAAACATCACTACTAACCAGCGAGTATATGATACTCAATCAAATTGCATTAAACAAATAAGGCATCACCAACATTAAATTGTATATAACAATCAGCTTAATTATATACAATTTAAATTATATACTTCCGCTACTAATTTAATTAAGCCAAGAGGTGCAACTCAATTAAACTAGTAGATGCTACTTCTATCATTAATACAAGATTAATAATCTTAGATATATAATCACATTCATTAACTAGATTGTCAATACAATTAATTCACACAATTATGTTGGTTAAAATGAGAATTATATAAATACTCAATTAATATATATATAAGTATATTAAATAAATACACACACACACACACATATATATATATAGAAAGAAATATTGGATTTATATTAATTAAAAAATTAGACGGTTCAACCGGCCATTTAAATAAATTAAATTAAAAGTATGGAAGCTCGGCCTTCCATAAAAAAAGAAAAGAATTAAAGACATAAAAATATATTAAACTAGTTAGGAGGCTCGGCCTTCCATAATACAGAAAATAAAAGACATAAAAATAAATTAAACTAATAGGTGGCTCGGCCATCCATTTGCGATATTTAAAGTGCATAAAGCAAAATAAATAAAGACTAGACTGGGTAAACCGATCATAAATCCAGTTAAATAAATCCAAATAGAAATTAAGTACAAAGAAAATTATTTCATAATCCCATTTATATTAACTTAACACATATCCTTGCTAAGAAAAGAAAATTACTCAAAATACATATTTAATAAATATAAGATGAAATTTATAAATATTAGAAAGAAAATTTGAAAGATAAACTCTTCGAAAATGTTGAAATTATTCGGACATAATTTCTTTACTAAATATTACAAAAAACCTTGAAATATTATTCTAAAAAATTTGGAAAATATGTTAAGATGAAGACAATAATAAAAGAAAGAAATTGAAAAATAAATGGAGAAGATTGGAGTTAAATTGGTGTTTAAATTATAAAAATAAGCTTCCTATTTATAGCCACAAAAATCAAGGGCGAAATGGTCATTTTGCACCCCAAAGTCTTGAAAATTTAGTTGGTGGCCTAATTTCCCCTACTTCGCAACGTGTCCCGTCCTCATTGGTCCAAATTGCGGCTTATAGAAATCTCACTTGTCATCTTTTTATTGTCTCACTTGTCATCTTCTTATTGCGTCACGTACCATCTTCTTATTGTACCATGTCATCGGATGACATGGATTTTTTTTTTAACTTCTCCAACATTTTTTCTTCTTCTTTTTATCTCCATATTGAATTAAAATACACTAAAAAACTTATAAACAAAGAAATAGAAGGGAAACGTGAAATATATCCATTAAATAACATAATTAACCAATTTTTAAACAAAATATTGTCATTAAATAACATAAAAATCAGTTAATTTACGAGTACATCTTTACATATGGAGATGAGAAAATGAGCTTCTGACTTAAAAAGGGTTAGGGAATTTTGGAAAAATTTATTATTTTAATGGGTTTTCAATATTACCCTTACTAATTTTGACCCAACCATTTGATCACTAGAAATTGGACAATTTTTGTCAAAAAGGGTGAAATTGTAGCTCAATTTTTTTTTAAAAATGCGTTTATTACTACATTTGCAAAACATAAATATGTTAGTAACCCACATTGCCAATTACTGGTCTCAAACCAATGCTTAATTCCCAAATTTCCATAAAATACTACTAGGATAAATTTACTATTTGTCTTTTATATTTTTTTTCTTGCACCATTTTGGTCTTCGATGATTATTTTAAAATTTCTTACTTATTAATTTTTCTTTTGGACTAATTTAGTTTCGATGATTATTTTAATTTTTTATCTGTAATATTTTTTTTATGTACATAATTAGATTATTCTCTTACAAATTTTGCATACTCCATCTTAGTTGATCAAATATTTTGAAGTCATTCAACTTTTTAAGAGTATATTTGGAATTGATTGACTTCAAAATATTTTAAAGTGACTTTAACAAAGAAATAAATTTTGTAATAGAAGGATTTAATAATTCATACATAAAAATCAAGGACCAATTACTAGTACGTGTATTTTTGTTAGTAAAATGTTATCACTTATGATTTTAAAGATCATACTTTGAATTATACTTTTTATAATTGTGATTTTGAATTATACTTTTTATAATTATGATGTATATAAAAAAAAAATCAAAGACACTAATATAGTTAAAAAAACATATTAGGGACCATAAAAATTTCAAAATTGTTATTGAAGATTAAAATGGTCTTACAAGAGAATTTAGAGATACTAATATTACACTATTACACTTTTTCCCTAAAAAAGAAATAAGAAAATTACAATATTACCCCCCCATGTCAGATGTGGCGAAATCTAATTGGTTCTCTGACTAATCGAAATCTTAATGACAATCCCAAACCCCAAATAAAAACCACAGTAACAGAAAGAGAGAAAAAGAAAAGAGAAATATAAAATCCCAAAAAGAGAAAATAAAAGAGAGAAATACGCACAGCACACACACAACACACACAGTTCCCTCCTCTCCCTCCTCCCTCTCTCTCTCTCTCTCTCTCTCTCTCTCTCTCTCTCTCTCTCGATCTACACTTTTCTCCTCCTCTCGCTGAACTTCTCACAGACTCTGAATTCAATTCATCAAACCCTAACTCTAGATCTTTTGGCAGTGTTGGATATAAGCAATTTGATATAGGTATACATATAGGGAGGGATTTGTAATCGGGGGTGATGGCGTGTTTAAAAGTGGTGAACAGATCGGCATGCGCCGCTTTCGCACCGGACGCACCTTTTCTGGCAGCCGGAACGATGGCAGGGGCGGTGGATCTGCAATTCAGCTCTTCGGCCAATCTAGACATCTTCGAGCTAGATTTTGTGCCGGACGGTCGGGATGGGAAGGACCACCGGGAGTTGATCTTAAAAGGCTCTGCACCGAGCTCCGAGCGTTTCAATCGGTTGACGTGGGGGAAAGGGCCATCTAGCTCTGTGGAGTTTTCCTTGGGACTTATTGCTGGTGGACTAGTGGATGGGAACATTGGGCTTTGGAATCCTAAAGCTCTGATCTCGTAATTCTTTCTTGATCTTGAATTTTAAATTTGATCAATTCTATTTTTATTGTTAAAAGATCGTTTTTTCTTACATAGGTACATTTGAAATTTGCATGGTGAATGGGGGTTTTAGTCTCGCAGCATAGTGCATCCCACATTTGTTTGAAAGCATGAAACTTCCTGTAATGCGGATGTATTTGATTGGGGATTAACACGTAGATATTGGATTTAATCAAACTTTAATGAATTCGATTTCCAAAATTGTTTTTGAATCACATGCATTGTTAAAATTTGAAATCTTTTGCGTTTTTTTATAAAGGTTTTCTGGACATCTGGTATTGAGTATATGAATGATGAAACTCAGGTTAATTGAAATGTGTTATTGAGCACATGTATTAAGGCCTCAGAGAAATAATATGTTGAAATTGGAAGAATTTTTGCGTTAGAAATCTAGCTTAGGCTGTTTTGGCATGGGTTTCATTTGTTTGTCACTATGAACATTTGAATGTGGTTTCTTATAGTTCATTTTATTGTTATTTATGATCATAAATCTTCAGTTCATGGAGTGCACAAAATGAAACTTGCAATATTAAGTAGTTTTCTTTGAGATTGGATAGTTACTTTCTCATATTATGTATGCTGGAGGTCGCAGCAGAAAATTTTCTAAGAATTGAAATACAAAGCTAAAACTTAATACGAGAAATGGGTTAACAAAACAAAGAAAGAGGTTGAATTTTGGGGACACTGAATACGTTTCAAATATTACTTTACAGATAGTTAATTCTGGACGAACTTATTTTCAATTGGTCTGAGGATATCAACAAAAAAGATTTGTCTAAGACACTTCCTTTTTTATTTCTGAGCTCCAAAATACCCTGTTTCTTTGTTTCTGGAATTGCTTGTGGAAGTGACAGCCGCTCTCAGTTTTTTATATATTGACTCTTTCTTTTCCTTCAGTAATCAATCAAGCACAAAAAACTCTGATGCAATTGAAGGTGCCTTTATTTGTCCTCTTTCACGTCATAGAGGGCCTGTAAGTTCATGGATATGCAGTTTTATTGTTTTATTTTTTAATTTAGTCTACTAATAGGGTGTTAATTTTGTATTCCACCGATGATACGTATTTCTGCATCTCTTGTTTTTCAGGTTCGCGGACTGGAGTTTAACCCTTCCACATCAAACTTGCTTGCTTCTGGGGCGGATGAAGGTGATATCATTATATGGGATCTCTCAAATCCAACAGCACCTAGTCATTTTCCTGCTCTCAGGGTATAGAATAACTGGAATACAAATGCCTTTTGCCTATATTTCTATGTATTCTTTCTGCATCCATTCCATACTTTAATCAAGCTTTTCATTGTGGATAAAGAATAGTTTGCAGGACATCTGTTCCATAGTGTTTTTGACTATCAATGATTCTTGATTCTTCTACTGTATTTCTTGTACTTGCATAAGCTTTACATGAAACTATAATTTGTACAACTTGTAAATAAAATGCCGAAATAAAAGTGCACTACTGTTTTCAGTGCTTTCTAAAGTTGAATATTGAGACCATTTGATGGATGGAAACACATGCAATTGTTGGGAGAGTTGTCCTTTGGTGTTTTTATTTGGTCATAATTTTGCTAGGGAATTGAACTTCTACATTTCTTTGGAGTGTGGAAAATTTATATTCATAGAACTCTTATTGAAACAGAGACAATTAGGGTCCAGCCGTTAAGAGTTATAATAATTGGACTAGATTGGGCTCCTTGATAGTTAGTGGTGATTGTTGGGAAATGTTCCTTATGGGGTGTGGCCGTTGTAAAACCATCAACCCAGAGTAGCTTTATGCTGTTCCTCTTATGGTCAATGTTCAGTTAAAAGGATATGAAATGTCGTGCTGTAATATTCAACCTATTTCAATGAGTATATCTTTTTCGGAAGTAAATTTGTATATGTCAACAAAGATGGGAAATCACATGTATTAAAACTTATACAGAATATAAGGTGAATAACGTCCTTCAAAGAATACATGCATAATAGTGATAGATGGAAATATTGAAAAATCTTATCTATGTTTAAGTTGGCATATCTGATCGGGATGAGTAAGTGAAGGAATAGTTGCTCAATCTGGATTTCATGCCTGGAAATTGAGGGTGTACTTGGTCAATCATTTAGTTTATTTGCTTTTTCTTTTTCCCTTCTCTTTTTAATCATCTTCCAAAAACTTTCTTTTCCAAAAATTCCCTCCAAATATATGGGCCTCTCATTATATGTTCTTAATTTTTTTATATTTAAATTTCACACATTCACTACTTTAATAGCTATATGGGTCCGACTGATCATCAAATCATTCTTCTAATCTATAAAAAAACCTTTTTTAAATGAGTTTTTCTTTTGATTCTTAACAGGAACACATTTTCCCAGTAACTTTTATGATATTGGTCTTAGGAGGCAACATTCATAACTATATGCGACCGACCACTGATCACATCATTCATCTAATCTATCATGAGTTTTTCTTTTTATTCTTAACATAAACATATTTTCCCAGTAACTTTTATGATATTGGTCTTAGGAGGCAACAAATCCCATTTTTATGATTATGAAAGTGTCATTAATGAAGAAAAATTATCTCTCAGCTCCCTCTTGAGATTCAGAATTTGGGCAATTAATTAGCTTTATCTGTTTAGAGGACTTTAACCCGGAGAGAAGCTTGTTATTACTCCAATGGTTGCTAGTTTATGAAAGAGCTATTCACGCTTAAATGTCTTGCTCTGTTTAAATATCAATAAAGGTATTTGGTCTTTTGGAGGCATTTACCTCATCAAATTACCTGGATAGTCTGATGTGCTTTGGACCTGTGTGTTACCCTGATTTACATTTTCTCGGAGCATGTAACCCAGTTTACTACCACATTTTGCAGGGTAGTGGATCCGCAACACAAGGTGAAATTTCATTTGTATCTTGGAATGGCAAAGCTCAACATATATTGTCATCAACTTCATATAATGGAACAACTGGTGAGAAAAAATAGTCCTTGATGATATATTGCTGCTTAATTTTGTTGGGTTAAGTTGAATAATGGTTTTCTTCTATTTTTTTTGGGTTTATTTTGTGATTTCAGTTGTTTGGGATATAAAGAAGCAAAAGCCAGTATTAAGGTATTAGTGGCTTGGTCTGGTTTACAATTTAAACATGTATTCTATTCCCTTCCTTTCTATTAAGCTAATCCAGGCTCCAACTTGCAGCTTCTCAGATCCAGTTAGAAGGCGGTGCTCTGTTTTGCAGTGGAATCCTGATGTTGCGACTCAGTTAATTGTTGCTTCGGACGATGATAACTCGCCTTATCTAAGGGTAATGTATTTATTGGTTGACCTTAGTCATTATTTCTGCCAGTATGCTTGTTTATCTTGAACTGACTGTTATCTGGATTCAGCTGTGGGATTTGAGAAATATAATGTCTCCAGTGAAAGAATTTTCTGGGCACACTAAAGGTATGCAAAATTTATGATGAGCAATATTTCTTATTTCTTTCTTATAAGTTAACCATATATTACTTGATTAATTCCCATATGTGGTTTGTCCTCCTGTTTTGAAAGCCGAGTCCTTGGTGAAGTGTGGTTCTCTCTTGCTACTGCTGCCATACCACATTCAGTCCATTGACCTAATCTATAGCAGTAACTTCATATCTATTTGTTGTGTTACTCTAAGTGGAGTTATCTATGGAATTTATTGAGTCTTACATTTAAGATCCAATTTAGTAATTTTCTACTGGAAAGACTTATTTGGAAGTGGGAAGAGGGTTGTGAAAGTAGCAATGCACGCTTCAAATGCACAAACAGCTTTTTTCTTTAATTTGGAATGCAATTGTAAGGATAACAATTCAGCTTCTAAGTGCTAAAGACACCGGACATTCTATCCAGAGAGTACTGGTGCCACTATAGGAGATATGGGATTCTTGGTTTTGGATTGGTACTGTAATGTTCTTCTTCTGGACATTTTCTGTTCTGAATATGTTGATAGTTTTTTTTTCCTTATGTTTACTCTGCCAAGTGACTTTACTTAATGCAGAAGACTGAATAAATCTTCCTTTCTCCTCACAATTATTGAGAATCGCAACACTCACAGAGCTTTGACATAGTGGAATAGTTCAGATTTATTCGACTCTTAGAGACTCATTTGTGGATTCTTTTGTGTCTTGCACTAGGTGTCATTGCTATGGCCTGGTGTCCAATTGATAGTTCCTATCTTCTTACCTGTGCTAAAGATAACCGTACTATTTGTTGGGACATTGTTTCTGGAGAGGTAAATGACTCTTGGTTACTTAAACTCTGGTTCAAGGTTTTTAATCATTAAATGTCTTGTTCTGCTTGTTAGTTTCAAAATCTGTATTCCTTTCTCTTCATCTGTGTGAGTGAAATGTCTTAATGTTCAGTCTTTGGGATATTTTTACAATGAATTTACTGTTTAATTTAATGCAGATTGCTGCTGAATTGCCAGCTGCAACCAACTGGAACTTTGATATACACTGGTATCCAAGGATCCCAGGGCTTATATCAGCATCTTCTTTTGATGGGAAAATTGGCCTTTATAATATAGAGGTTAGCATTTCTGTCATCATATGTAATGGCAACTATAGGAGAGGACAGAAGAGAACCTATTTATGCGTTTAGAATCCTTTTTTTTCATCTATCTGTGGGTATTAAACTGGTTGCTCAGGTGGGGTTGGGGTTGGGGGGATGATAAAATTCCTAAATACTCTGATGTCTAAACTTTTGTAATCCTTATGATACAAGCATGTGATATGATGGGTAATATTTTATGCACAGATCCATTGGTCTAGCCTGATATTCTTTTTGGGATAAATCAATGTTCCCTTGTAATGCTGAAAGTAGGATCAAGATATTCCAGCTGTTTTACATTAACTATTTATATCATTAAAATTGTGAGTTTGGAAAAGCCAAACTAGTTGTTACGTGACTTGGAAACCCATGATTTTGTTAGTTTTTTATTGATTATATAATAAGGTTACAAGTCTTATTTTACAGGGCTGTGGCCGGTATGGCACTACAGAGAGCACTTTTGGTACAGGTACAATGATGCAAATAATAAAGTTCTGGCTAATTTATTGTTTGGCATGATAGAATCAAATTGGCCTTTCATTTTCTGATTTTCATACATAAACTGCTGCTTCCTTTCAGAGAGTAGACTAGAATTAAAGCAAATGCTTCAATTGAATCATTGTGGTTTTAAATTTACGAAGCATTTGGGCAGAATTTTAAATTATGATTAAACTACTTAAGAGTAAAATTATAAAGATGTTACTTTCTCTCATGAAATGCTCAAGGTTTGAGTTCCACATATGATTTATCCCTACCTACAGAATTGGCATTGGTTGCATGAATTAGTCAGTACCTGATTGTGATGAGAATTTTGGGAAGCACATGCAAATACCCTCTGTTCAGACTTGTAAACAAAGATGTGAACTATACTGGAAGTTTTCAAGAATTATATATCATTTATAAGCATCTCTGATGTGCATTGTAGGCAGTCTGTAGCACAGAGAACTCTGTTTTTATTCTTATTATGTCATGATATATTTATTGTCTATGTTCTTCTATGTAATTTTCTATACTTTTCCGTGCTTGTTTTATTCTCTGCAGCGCCTTTGAGAGCGCCAAAATGGTATAAGCGTAAAGCAGGAGTCTCATTTGGATTTGGTGGGAAACTTGTCTCATTTCGAACTACAGATACTCATGCTTCACCTGGATTTTCAGAGGCAGGCTTAATCCATTCTATGTAAATTTGTTATCCATCCACTGGTTTATGTGCATTGATATATTCTGGTTGTGTTCTATCCCAGGTCTATGTGCACAACATAGTTTCAGAGGAAAGTCTGCTGAGCCGATCTTCTGAATTTGAGGCCGCAATACAAAATGGGGAGCGATCTTCTTTGAAGCTTTTATGTGAAAAAAAATCTCAGGAATCGGAGTAGGTTTTTGTTCCATGAAGCAATGGAGATAAATTTCTGATTTTTTCAACTTATGATACTTACTAGTTTCATTGGCTTATGTGGGCAGATCTGAGGATGAGAGAGAAATATGGGGCTTCTTAAAGGTTATGTTTGAAGATGATGGGACAGCACGGACAAAGTTGTTATCTCACCTGGGTTTCACACCTCCCGAGGAAAAGGTGACTGCAGAGAATAACATTGCTGAAAAGGTCAATGCTCTTGGTCTCAACGAAAGTGAGGCTGGTGCAGAGTTTTTGCCAGGGAGTAAGGAAACAGTGTCATATGCTACTGATAATGGGTTGGATCCATTGGAGTTCTTTAACAATCTCAGTCCCAAAGCTGATACACCATTGTCTGTTTCTGGGAATACATTTGATATTGACAACTCTGCTTCTGTTGAAGAAGAATTGAGACAAGAAATTGAAGGGCAAGAGGATGCCACTGACTTAACATTTGATGAAGCTGTTCAACATGCTTTAGTTGTTGGAGATTACAAAGGAGCAGTAGCACAATGTATATCTGCAAACAGAATGGCAGATGCTTTGGTTATAGCCCATGTTGGTGGTGCTATCTTGTGGGAGAGTACTCGTGATCAATATCTTAAGACAAGCCATTCCTCGTATCTAAAGGTGTCTATAATACTAGCTTTTCTGAACGTTTATTGGTCTCTTCAGTGATGAAACGTCTCTTTATTCCCTACGTTAAGATTGGAGATTCTTTATGCATTTTTGATAACCTATTTTTTTCTCTTTTTTTTTCCTTTCTTGACAATCAGGTTGTTACTGCAATGGTGAACAATGACCTCAAGAGCCTTGTGAATACCCGTCCACTGAAATCCTGGAAAGAGACAATTGCTCTTCTCTGTACAGTAAGTCCTTTGCTCTAGGAGAATTTCGCCTTTTTTAGGATTGAAGCTTTTTTAACTCTGATCAATTGTATTATGCACAAATCTTATCACAATATTTCTTTGAATTGGCAATCCTTTTACTTCTTTGTATGATGAATTTTTTTCTTTAGGAGAAGAGTTGCCATTTTCTAAGCTTGAAGCTTCATTTAGTTGGATCAATCATGTTATAAACAACTCCTTTGCGAAATTGTATATGAATTTACATCTTTTGGTTTAACTGGGGGCCTTTATTGGTTACATTTTCAACGAACTCTAATTTTTTGGGCTTGGATGATGATGGTGATGAATCATTTAATAGCTTGTGTAATCCAGAAGTGGACTTGAAATATTCTGTATTTCTCGTTGTATCAGTTAGTTGGAATTTTAATTTCTTGAGAAGACATCAATAGTATATTTGAAAGGCGAGTAACCAATGACAACTTACAAGGCCTTCCTATCTCTGTCTTGCTACCTGTATATGTACTTCTCCATTTGGAATGATCAACCGTTAGCATCTTACAGTTTGCTCAACAAGAGGAGTGGACAATGTTATGCGACACCCTTGCTTCTAGACTCATGGCTGCTGGTAACATGTTTGCTTCAACACTCTGTTATATCTGTGCCGGAAACATTGACAAAACAGTAGAGATTTGGTCAAGGACTCTGGCATGTGACCATGATGGAAAGTCATATGTTGACCGCCTTCAGGTATCTATACTACCTCTGATGCTCATATCATGTTGAATTGGAGGAAGGACTTGTCGTTAATCCTTTTGGTCTTGTAGGATTTAATGGAAAAGACAATTGTGCTAGCTTTGGCAACTGGACAAAAACGATTCAGTGTTGTTCTCTGCAAGCTTGTTGAAAAGTATGCTGAAATATTGGCAAGCCAAGGTCATTTGAGTACAGCTATGGAGTACTTGAAGCTATTGGGCTCTGAGGAATTGTCTCCAGAACTTGCAGTCTTGCGAGATCGTATTGCTCTTTCTATTGAATCAGGTTTGCTCTTCTGTGTTACCTGTCAAAAATATTCACTTTTCTCTTGTGATTTATATCCTTTTGGCCATGCTTGCAGTCCATTTCATTGGACATATCATGCAAAGAATCATTTATAGTGGTGTTTCTTTCAATCATTGAGTCCTGATGCAAATTCAAGAACTCCACATGGGAGTTATCATATGAAGAATCCAGATTATTTGAGAGCAGAGACAAGGGGTTGACTTCTGGGAAATTTTACTAATATCTACAAGTTGTGCTCTTGGAATTAAACAATCATTTGAGATGCACTTTGATTATTGACTTGGAACACTGTGTCTCTCTGAGGCATTCAAAATGTACTTAGTTGTCAGTGCCTCGAGTAATTTTATCAACCTTTTTGGTTCCCAAAAAAGCGACTGAGAAATAGATGACTTTGGGTGATAGGCTGCCTCTTTCTAGAACTTACCCAATGCAGCACAGTGCTTCAGGAGCCCTTGAAACCCTAGCACTGAGAGTGTGTCCTAAATCTGATTCCATTTTACAGGTCATGTTCATGTTCATGTTCACTGCAATGCTCCTTTTTACTCTTGCAAGTGTAATAGGGGTTTGTTTAGCTATTTTGTTTGTAGAATTCCAAATTGTGTGTGAATTGATGCTTCAGTAATATCTGTTCCAGGACAATGTTATTCTGTAAGTTTTTAAGTTTGAGGGACCTTGGGATTCTAGTCTCATGATAGTTTTGTTCTGTGCTGAAAGATTTTATTTATTTGCAGAAGAGAAGCCAGGATTATGTCCTTTTGTTTTCTATTTCTTGAGTGTATAAATACTTCATGTTTTTTCTGTTCTTGGGCTTTTGAGGATGTCTATTCATTGATATGTGCATACTACTTTCTGCTATAATTTAACTAAATATTTGTGCTAAAACCTACCGTCATGACCGGGAAATTCTCTGGGTGGTTGATTTGCTTGAGTTCTATTTCCAGACAAAAACATACCAAAATCCACAGCTTTTGAGGACCACCAACAACAATTACCTGCATATGATATCAGTCAATCAAGCTACGGTGCTGTTGAGACTTCACATGCTTACTATCAGGTAAATTTTTGCCATTTTGTAACTGAAATAGACAGGTAATTTTCCTTGGCTTGGTAGTTAAGAATGGGAAATGGATGCAAAAAGTCTGGAGAAGAGGCTACTAGTTTTTAACTTGTGAATCTATTACCAAAAAAAGAAATCACAACTTCCACAATAGAGCTTATGCCTATTCAATAAATTACGTAGGATTATCTGGCATTACATTGGATGAGAATGTAATCTTTTAACTTACATGCCAAGCAAGATGTGCAAATTCTTTTGTCTCTGATTGTATGTAAGAATAAAAACATGCAAAAGAAACAGGAAATCAATGGACAAACAAATTGGAAGCGCAACTTCATCCATTGGAAGATTGCAAATGGGGTAAAACTATTTCGTGATGGCATTGCTCTGATTTCCTCTAAAATTTGGAAATAGAAAAGGAATACTAAACTTGAATAATTTTTCCTGGCATTAATTTTTCCAGTGCACATCCCTTACAGCTTTCACGTGACATAATAGGAAATGCATTGGCCATGCATCATGAATTTTGGGTTGAATACCAATATTTTATCAACAAATCTAAATTTAAGCTTCCATCCCAAGGGAAATCAAGTAATATAACATAGCAGTGAAAGTAACTATTCTGAGTTCATTGAAGTTATTGATTATAATAACTCAAGATGCATATACACGTCCCTGAACTTCTGGATAATGATTTGGAGTTTAATTAACATTAGTCAATGTGCCTTTCCCAATTTTCATAAGACAAGACTGAGGACATGGAAATTCTTGAAGCTAATCACTTCATCTCGAAAGTCAAAGTGATCAGGTTCACATTTTGGACATGGACACTATCTTTTCTTCTCACTCAAATAAGCTTTTAGAAGCATTTGGTAAGAATGATGGTCTGAGATTTTGCCATATAAACATTATGATACTTAACTTTAACCTCTTTCAGGTTTTATTGCTAATCTGTAGTGATACTTTTTAAAGAATTTTCTTATTTGTTTGTAGTTAAAATGGTAGTTCTAAATGTGGGTATCTAGAGGTACAGGGAAATTGAGGATAATGCAGTTCTTTGAATGGAAAATAAGAGGGAATATAGTAGGGAAAGGTTCTTTTCTCCTTCTGCTGTTTTATATTTTAATTTTTCCTTGCTCAGGAGGCAACATCCTCTCAACTGCAGTCCAGCGTTCCCAGCAGCCCATATGGTGAAAATTATCAGCAATCATTTGATTCATCATATGGGCAGGGATATGGTGCTGCAGCTTCTCCATATCAACCTGCTCCCACACATCATGTTCAACAGCCTAAAATATTTGTTCCTTCTCCAGCACCTCAAGTACCCCAGGTACCTTGCATATCTTTCTTTGTTTACATTAGTAAAAATTTTCATCTTTGTATATGCTGTTTTGAGAATGTCCAGGAAATAATATAATGCTAATGCTCATTGATGAGAAAAGCCTGAATATCTTAATTATTCTTTCTTTGTTCTTTATGTCTGTATACATTTTTTCTAGTTTGACTGGTCATATGGGACATTGATCTAATGTCTGTCCAAATTTAGTGCGTTATACCAATTTGGACAAGTGATGAAATATCATTAATAATAGAGGACTAGAAACCCTATACAAAAAAGTTCATAAATTCCAATAGCAGCTAAAGAGTTGATCAAGTTTTCTAGTTTGTCAGGATTTTGTCCTCTCATTCTCATTTTCTCTCCATTATTTGACAAACCTAATGGAAGAATGTGGTTCCTAAAAAAATTGCTTGGAATATCAAAAAGATTTGCTTCTGAAGTTTTACGCTTATAAGTTCTTTTGGGGAAAAGAAAAAACTGCCTTGACTGGTTGCTTTTCAGAAAGAGCTATATAATTGTCTTTTCACTTTAAAATAAGATAAAAACAGATCTTAGATTTATTTACTTAATTTTTCTGCCTTTCAATGGAGAAATTACGTCATAGTTTTTTTTTTTGAAGAGCAAATAAGATATATTATAAGAAGATAAAGATAGTACAAAACAGACCTAAGTGGCACATCCAGAACAAAACATACACTGGAAGACCAAAAACCAGTAGACTCATCCGCCCACAGTTCAGGAGAAAAAAGACAACCAGAAGAAACCAGCAAAACCGCAGCAAAAGAAACATGGGCCAACAGTCAGCATTCATCCAACCGGATCAAAGAACACGTAGAACTATCATCCGGCTAGATCAAAGCAACAATAGTATAGGCGCAGAAATTATGTCAGTTTTGGAGGATTTATTTCATTTTCCTCATTTTCGCTCATTAACTGAATTTGGACTCAAACAGTATTAAAGAAATATTTTAAAGTATTGATATGATGATTTCATTTAAAACCCAATCCGAATACTTTTAACCAATACTAAATTTTCACTTTAGAATAGGTATGTTATGTTCATTTTCCATTATGATATAAGCATTGAGCACTGCACTGGATCTCAAACTTAAATAGTTTTAAGATAGTTACACTGCATTTTGTTTTAATTACAAGGTTATAATGTCATTTTTTTCCCTTTAAAAAAGAATTTTATATGCCATTTGTTTTGAATTTTCCCACTTCAGAAAATTTTCAGATACTCTTGAAGTTCAAAAAAAAAAAAAAAGAAATTTTAAAAAGAAAAGAAAATTTGAAACACAGATTTAGAATTTTAGATGTGGAGAAACTGCTAAAAATTCTGAATACAAGAGCTGAAAAAGTTATAATTTCAGCCTGAGCTCAATTACAGATATGACAGTGCATCTCATCTTTGAACCATTTTCTTGTCGTTTTTGCTTTACAAGTAAAACAACTGATCCCTCCATTCCAGAATGGATTTCTCTTTTATTATGTTCCAAGATAATGTGCAATTTCTTAGGATAGAGCCGCCTTTCAATGTAAATTTGTAATTTTGTACTACTTACCTCAGTCTTAAAGCAATCAAATGGACTGTACTTGAATGTGAAACCCTACAATGGCTCATGAAGGGTATGGTTGTAAAATAATTCAGTCAATTGTAAATCTTTGTGCCAATAAAAGAATGTAGATATTCATCTTCAAGCAGAGGTAGCACTAACTTCTGTTGATACAACTTTCAATAGAATGAATAGTTCTTATTTCTCTTCCTTGCAGGGCAACTTTGCTCCACCACCAGTTGCTACTCAGCCAGCCCACAAACCTTTTGTTCCTGCCAACCCACCTATGTTGAGAAATGTGGAACAATATCAGCAACCCACATTGGGTTCCCAGTTGTATCCTGTATGTCCTTATGTTTTAAATTATTCTGATTGAATCCTTTCAATGTTTGAGAACTTGATTTTTGTTTTGGTTTCAGGGGGCTTCAAACCCTGGTTATCAGTCTGTTCCACCAGGGATTGGCTCATTTGCCCCTACTTCAACCCTTACTGGTCCAAGTCCTGCACAAAAGATTCCTCACGTTGCAGCTCCTAACCCCGCGTCCAGAGGATTCATGCCTGTTAATAATGCTGGAGTTCAGAGGCCTGGAGTGAGTCCAATGCAGCCTCCGAGCCCCCAGGGTGCCCCTGTACAAACACCTGTAACCCCTGCTGCTCCTCCACCTACTGTCCAAACAGCTGATACTTCAAATGTGCCTGGTAGACTATCTCTGCTCTGAATTAGGATTTTACTGTTTTCCCCCTTTCATTTGCATCTCATTTCTACTTTCATTCCCCCACCCCTCAGCACTGTCCCTCCACCCTCCAATAAAAAAAAAAAAAAAAAAAATTCTGAAGGACTTGAAGATATAGAAAAGACATCTGTGGTTTTTTCTCTCATTGAAGTCTCTGTGTAGACATGGCCCTATATGATTCTTCTTGAACTATAAATTTGATTCAGCTGGCTGTCATTGCAAATTCTCCTTAATAACATGTCCATTCTTCCATCTCTCACCTTGGTTTCTTTCACCAAAATTTAGGAATGTATCTGTTTTGGTTTTATTCTACTGTCATTTTGAAATGGGAAAATGACCAATTTGGTCTCTAAAGTATTGTCCAAAAGTCATTTACGTCCTAAAAGGTTTTTTTTAGGACCGTATAAAAGTCAT
Organism: Apocynum venetum; assembly: GCA_019593545.1. NCBI lineage: Eukaryota > Viridiplantae > Streptophyta > Magnoliopsida > Gentianales > Apocynaceae > Apocynum > Apocynum venetum. Next base: position 245,895 of record SRSM01000420.1, read on the forward strand.
TTGCATTTTTTTCTGCTAAATATTGTCCCAAAGTCTTTTTCATCCTCAAATTTTTTTCCCTGCTAAAGGTATTTAGGATGTAAATGGACTGGAAAAGGAACTTTTTTGAGGATGCCAATGACTTTTGTAAAATATTTTAAGGATGCAAATGGTAAAAAAATATGGTGAGGATGTAAATGACTTTTGGTTTAGGGACCAAATTGGCTATTTTCCCTTTTGAAATGTATGGCAATGATTGTTGTGTCTTGAGGCTTCTGTGCCTGTCTAAATCTTTTTGGAACTGTAAAACATTTTATGTGTCTTGAACCATTCTTGTACTTGTCTGCAACGATGATGCCTCTCTCGTTCCTTTATTATAGCTTTAGCTTGTGAAATATTTTTTGTATTTATTTTCCTATCTGCATTTTTTCTTCTAGTGGTACTGATTCCCCTATATCTTGCATAGTCTGCTCTTATTCCTTTGTTCCGAGTGTTTCTTGTTTTCCAGATTTCTTGTGTTATCGAAATGAGTAACTGCCTTCCATTTAATATTGGTTTGCCATCCTTTTAGCTTCTTTTTAATTTCCGTGTTGCAGCCCAGCAAAAGCCTGTTGTGGCAACTTTGACTAGACTATTTAACGAGACATCAGAAGCCTTGGGAGGGGCCCGAGCCAATCCTGCCAAGAAGAGGGAAATAGAAGATAATTCAAAGAAGTTAGGTGCCTTGTTTGTGAAAGTTAATAGTGGAGATATATCTAAAAACGCTGCTGAAAAACTTGTTCAGCTTTGTCAGGCTTTGGACAATGGAGATTTTAGTACTGCACTTCAAATCCAGGTATTCTACTGAAGAAAATCTAAATCTACTCTCCCTTGGGCTATTGTTTTGGATAGGCCTTAGCCTCTTAATATTCTACATTGATTTTGTTCGCTTCAGGTACAACTTACAACAAGCGACTGGGATGAGTGCCACTTCTGGCTAGCAACACTCAAACGGATGATCAAAACAAGGCAAAACTTGAGATAAATTATACTGCAGACGTTTATTAGATCATGTCTGGCTTCCTTTCAAGTTCTGGGGTTATGCTGCTTGACAGTTTCCTTTGTACACAAGGGCTGGCATTGTTGGATTATGCTGTCAGGTTTTTGGTTCTCTTCTTTTTAGCATATAAGACATCAATTTCTTGCAAAATTTTAAATTAGTTAGAGGAGATAGTTTGGGACCGCAGTGGGTTTTAGTTGTGTATTTTCTACTTCATATTATATGCTAGTGTTGAGATAGATTTGGTTTCTATGAAACATTGTTTGAGCTGTAATTTTGTCCAATACTATGAGGTACAATGGATCTCCAGTATCAAGATTTCGCCTCCTGTTGTAAGTTTGAGGCCAATTCATTTGTATTTTCTTCTATGTGCTACTTAAATAATAAAATTAGATTTGGTTCTCTCGTCATATTAGGCCGGAGAATTTTGATAGTTATGGATGTTTTCTTCAAATTGAATGTCTCGTTGATGTCCCTGGTCCACGACAATCCGTCCCATGGGACTAAAATACCTGTTGTGCTTGGTTTTCGTTGTATCCTAGTCTTTGCGAATTTGATTGATAATGGCCGCCTTTAATATGTTCCAATTCATTATGGATTTGATGTATCCTTCATGTCTCCGTCTTCTTCAATCTTTGTCATTACCCCTTGTTTTGGACTTTCGTGCACAAATTGAAGAACTAAAAATAATGTATTTTTCAGTTAAAGATCTAAAATGTTTAGTCGAATCACTAGAAAATTAGTAGAGATAATATTAGAAAAAAATTATAAATATTTATTAAATTTTAAAATGCTTAACTTTTAGGAGAAGAATGCAGAAGTTCGGTTAGTAAAAGTCTTGAGTTTAAACTTAAATCTCAGCATATTCATGAACGAGTTTTTTTTTTCCTTTTTCTTTTAACATATTAATTAACGACTGGTGCTTCGAAGTATGAATAATTCTTTAATTATTATTATTATTTTAATAGAAGTTACAATTTCCTTGAGTAAAATCCGCTTCCACATCGTTACATATTACATTATGGGTGGAATTGAGCCACCATTTTGATCCCTCAATTTATGGAGGATGAGTCATGACGTTTCACTTGCAGCCTGTTCATAATACATCCATTACAAACCATGGAATCCTGGCAACCAGCAGTTGGAGGATATTTGGAACTCAATGCTGATGGGGCAAGAGAGTTGCTAAGGCTGGTAGAATGGGGCGTTTCTCAAAACTATCTTGGTGGAGAGATTCTTAGGTTCACCTTATGACCACTTCCATCACCTGCACAGCTTACTCTCTCCTCCTGTCTACTGGTTGAATCGCAGAATTCAACATTCCAATCATATTAAATTTTTCATTCAACATAGAAACTAAAGAAAAGAAATCTAATCTCTTTATTCTCTACTAACCATATCTCTTAAAGAAAATAGAATTCGAATCTCTTACAACCTTCACAACTCTTCTTCAATGTCATATAAACCATCTCAAAAAAAAAAAAAAAAAATCATCTACACTATTTTTTTTCACCACCTACTTCTTCTCCCTTCTTGGCAGTACAATGAATCTAATCTTTCCTTCCAATGAGGACTGTAGTAAAAAAGGACCGATAAGTAAGTAGGTAGGTTGGGCTCTTTTATGTGATCCGGTCCACAGTTGGGGTCATGGACCGGGTTCATCCAAGAATTCCCATATTGTCCTAGGAATTCCATTTCCAGCTCAATAGATGATCACTTTGTGAACTCTATCAATTTTGCTATCCCGTTTTGTCTGAGCAATAGATCAATTCCGACGGGAGAAGATGATGTTGAAATATGAATTTGTTCCTGCCCATCATAAACTTGCAGGGAAAACGTAAAGATCAGGTTGCTGGTACAAAACTCAAGCATTTCAAGAAATCAATGCTATTTATTTACAAGGAGAAACTAGTATTCCATATGTACTCAACCCACATTTATGTGTTTTTATCCAAAATATACATTTTCTAAAAAATATAGTCCGATGTAACTCCCAACGTAATAGAATGCCCGACATATACCCCTCCGTTATTGTAAAAGACGGAACGCCCTTGAAAAAGTTGTTATGCAAATTGCAAGAACATAGCTTATCGTCAAAGACAGTGCTCCGCTCTTTCCAACGATGGATCTGCCGGGGTGACATTTTCATCTACGAGTCTAGTATTTTCCAAAGATAGCTTCTCTAACATTTCAAGACTTTGATTTTTTTTGACAATCCTTTTCATTTCTTGATAGAGGTTGGAAATAACTTCATCTTTATCAAATATATCACACAGATCATTATCAATTTCACTATCAACTAAAGTAGAAGATTTTGATGTATTTATCTCATCTTCAATAGCCATGAAACAAACATTTGCATGTTCAATTTGTTCTTCATCTTCACTCCCTTCTTGATCCAAGTGCAAGCAAGTCCTTTCTTATTTTTGGACTTGTACTTCTTTTCTTTCTCTCTTAATTTTGGGCAGTCCGCCTTGAAGTGATTTGGACTTCCGTATTCATAGCATTGCTTTGAGTTGGTATTTGTGGATGTGGATGACTTCTTTTTGAATTTGTTGAAGTGTCCCTTTTTGAACATTTTTTTTGAAGCTCTTCATGGCAAGAGCTATCTCCTCATCATCCATTTCTTCCTCATCACTAGAAGATTCATTATCGTTGTTCACTTTGACTTTCAGAGCAATCCCTCTTTTCCCTTTGTCTTATATTTCTTGATCATGTAACCACTTCATCCTTATTTCATGAGTGAGAAGTGATCCAATAAGCTCTTCTACTGGTTTCTTCTTCAAGTCATAAGTTTCTAGCATAGCAGTGGTTTTGCCTTCCCAAGTCTTTGGTAGAGTAATGAGTATCTTCATGTTTTGTTCTCCTATAGAATATGACTTACTAAACACTTTTAAATCGTTAATAATGTTAGTAAAATGAGTAAACATATCAGTAATATTTTCATTTGATTTCAAAGAGAAAAGTTCATACTCCCTTGTAAGCATACCAAGTTTTGTCTCCTTTACTTCGTTTGTACCTTTATGAGTCACTTCAAGTATTCTCCATATTTCATGTGCGGATTCACAACATCTTACCCTATTATACTCATTCATATCAAGTACACAAGTTGTGTTCATAGCAAGAAAAGTTAGGGTCATTTTTTTTATCTTCATCATTAAATTCCTTAGATATTTTGTCAATCTTGATACTATCAATAACTTTAAAAGGAACATATGGACTATTTTCAACTATATTTCATAGTTACTAATTCAGAGAAGATATATAGATTCTAATTATATTTTTCCAGAAATTATAATTTGTACCATTCAACAAATGAGGTCTAATAGTAGAGTAACCTTTTACTATCATAGTGTTGTCTAGATGTACCATAGAATCTTTGCTTCTAGGTGGTTAAACCTTTTAAACAAGAAGACCTGACTCTAATACCAATTGAAAAACCTAAGAGGGGGGTAAATTAGGTTTTATCCGATTTTTCAACCTTAATTCAAACAATGCTTTCTAAGATAACTTTAAAAGGAACATAAGGACCATTTTCAACTATATTCCATAATTCATAGTTCAAAGAAAATATATAGATTCTAACTCTCTTTTTCCAGAAATTATAATTTGTACAATTCAACAAAGGAGGTCTAGTGGTAGAATAACCTTTTACTATCATAGTGTTGTCTATATGTGCCATAGAATCTTTGCTTCTAAGGTGGTTAAACCTTTTAAACAAGAAGACCTGACTCTAATACCAATTGAAAAACCTAAGAGGGCGGGGGGGGGGGGGGGGTGAATTAGGTTTTATCCAATTTTTCAACCTTAATTCAAACAATGCTTTCTAAAATAACGTTAAAAGGAACATAAGGACCATTTTCAACTATATTCCATAATTCATAGTTCAGAGAAAATATATAGATTCTAACTCTATTTTCCAGAAATTATAATTTGTACAATTCAACAAATGAGGTCTAGTAGTAGAGTAACTTTCTACTATCATAGTGTTGTCTAGACGTGCCATAGAATCTTTGCTTCTAGGTGGTTAAACCTTTTAAACAAGAAGACCTGGCTCTAATACCAATTGAAAAACCTAAGATGGGGGTGAATTAGGTTTTATCCAATTTTTGAACCTTAATTCAAACAATGATTTTGACGAGCATGTCGTTGCGCTATCAAATTAAATTCCGAACTTTAACTAACTTATGCAGTTAGGGCAAGTAAGGGTCGAACCCACAGGGATTTGTAAAATCTTAGAACAAGTAAACTAATCAAGATTAGGGGGGAAAGATTTGATTTTTATTTTAAAAGAATAAACTTTAAATAAATTTACTCACAAATTAATTAAGAATCAAAGAAAAAAAAACGTTAGCAAGGACTTTGTATTTTAGTTTTACTTATTCGGGATTAATCATTGATAATAACCTATTTGAGTAGTGACTTAGAATTCTGCGTAGCGCAACAAATTCCGATTCTTGTATAGTTAGGTTAATTCCCGAGAAGCACGGCAAATTAACTTTAACCTAATTAAACTAAATTACCGAATCGTTCGCATAAAATAGTCAATTAAGTTATTCAGCTCGAGGACAACATCAACACAAATTACATAAAGTTAATGGCCGATTAAAATCATGCAATTTGTTTCAGACAATTCCCTATCAATTAATCAAACACAGATTTAAATTAATCAATAGTTACTACTTTTGGTTACCGAAAACCGATTCTGCATAACCATAGTTAATCAACTATGCAAAACAATTAAGATGACCAATAATAATTGAAATAACATGATTGATAGAATAAAACCAAGAATTGTTCAAATACTCAAATAGAAATAATGATCCCTTGAAAAGATCGGGTTTTTAATTACAAAACGTAAATCTCATATTCTCGAATAACATAAACCTAATACATGTCCTTGCTAACTTAAGAAAACTACTCACAAAGCATAAAGGAAAACATCATAAAAAGATTAAGGGAAAGAGAGAAACTCATTAGTTAGAAATCCGATTTCCCAAGAAGCTCCCACCCTTGATCTCCTACAATGCTCGGGAAGAGAGAATCTAAAGTACTTCACCACCTAAACTAAACTATTAAGGCCTATATATAGTTAGAAAAAGGTCCTAGGGTGGTTTATACAAGAGTCCTAATTAGAAACTACTTAAAACAAGCTTAAAACTTGAATTCGGAAAGTGGACGCCCGAGTCTTCAAAGTGGACGCCTGAGTAAATGAGACGCGTCCACTTGATTGTCAATCTTCTGAGGGTGGACGCGTGAAATCTGGTGGACGCGTCCACTTTCTGGCCTTGCGCGTCCACTTGACAGTCCTGCTCGTCCACTTCTCCTTTCTTCTAAATATCCATCCTCAAATTTCCAATTTCTTCCAATTTCATTCCAACATCTTCTAAATCTTCTAAAGACCTGAAAACAAAAGTAATAGTGCAAAGAATCATTAAAATCACCAAAACACATAATTAGCTAGATTTAAACTCAATAAACATCATAATAAACCATAAAAAAACCAAGCTAATTATGGTTCAATCAAATTCCCTCGCACTACACCTTTGCTTGCCCTCAAGCAAACTTATAAATCAAAGAAAAATAGAATGACAACTAAATGCCTCAGGACAAATCGATCAATGTCAAGAACTTCAATACACTTGTACCAAATTCTCTTCAATAATTCTCAAAGTCATCTATCAACTTTACATTTTAAAAATGAATCGTGCAAGTGTGAAACATCATTACTCACAAACTCATTGTAACAGTTAACTATCCTTAACATGGCCGAAAAACTTTAGAAACCCATAAAAATCCATTTTAGAATTAAAAATCGTTCACAAGTAACAAAAACAAATTCAATCAAGTCACAATTAACTCAAACACATCATAGTCATACCATAAGTAATATTCACACTACCATAGGCTTGAAATCTCACACATCTCTCCACTAATGGGAAGAATAAAGTCGACTTGAGTCAAATTGGACTTGAAGCACGTAACGTTAGGCTTGGGTGTTGGTTAACAAAGAAAGGTAAGGTAAACAAAGTAGTCAAGAGAATTACACAAAAGGATAAAAGAATTTGAAACCAAAGTTCTTCAATTGACACTTCTCTTCCTTATTTACATTCAACCATATCAACCAACTCATATACTTTGGACAGTCTTGAAACTCTTTTGTTTTCTCTTTTTCTCAAGTGCTCTTGTTTTTTTTTTCTTTTTTAAGCACTTCACTCTTTTTCATCAGATGTCTCTCTTTTCTTTATTAGAGAAGACAAACTCCTTTTCTCTTTAAAATTCCAAGATACGTTTCATCAACCCTCAACACACTTTACAAAACCTTTTCAACACTTTTTTAACATAACAATAACTTCACAGAGTTGTTGGAGGCTAGAAAGAGATGCTCTCAACCTTGTGAGAGAAACACTCATCAGGCGCCTCTCGGTTCTTTCCATTCTTCAGCAGTTCTGATTGCATGGTTATGTTGTTTTCTGTTTGATTATTTCTTCTTAACTTAATGAAGTTTCTTGGTGATTAACTCCAATTTCTTATGTTGAGTTTACTGATTTCTGTTCAGTTTTGTTCTCAGTTTCTGTCTCTGCTTCTCGGTTCCAGTAACTTCTTCTTTCAGTTTGATTTTTATCAACTTCCGTTCAGCTCTCCAGTTTCTGTGTTTGTTACTTTAGTTGCTTGGCTAGCAGTGCAGTCTCCCTTGCAGGCTGCTCTCAGCACTTTGGTTGGCTGCTGGATATTTCTTTCAGTTTGTCTCCTTTGTGCCCCTTCTTCTTCTATTATCTCTCAGTTTCTCTCCATACTCTACAGTCCAGATTCTCTACCTCTCAGTGCTTTTATCTCTCAGTAATTCTATCCCTTCACTAAGTTTGTTATTTCTATTTCTTGCGATTTGTGTTCCTATTACATGGTTGCTTGCTGCCTCTCAGAACTTTCATGTTCTTCACCAGTTTTTCCTTGTTCTTACCAGTTTAATCTTCTTTCCTTCATTCACCCGATCCTTATTGTGTTGGTAGACCCGGTTCAGTCCTTTCTGGCAGAACCGGGCCAGCCTTGCAGAATTCTTTATTTGCTTTGTTTTTTACTTCTTTTCTTAGTGGCAGCATTTTATGAACCTCTTCTTTCGGCTTGTCTCCTGATGGCAAAAAAGAAAAGAATCACTCCTCTGGATCTTACACCTGTCAAGGCTGCTGGTTGCCATCTGGCCACTAAACCGCCCACAGCTCCACCCAGCCCCTCATCCTCCCTGTCTGCCTCATCTTGTCCCGAATCTCCTCTAGAAAACTTGGTCTCTGCCAACCTCTTTTCAGATTCCCTCATTCCACCCTCTGATTCAAACGTTCCTCTAAACTCCGAGCCTCCCATTGCCATACCTCCCAAATTACCTTGGGCAAGCCTAGTCAAAGAGAACAAAAACAAAGAAAACTGGGACAGATTAGAGGAAAATGTTACTGAGGATAATCCTTTAATCGAGCAAGTAGCTAAGCTTGAAGAAAAATGGGGATATGGCCTAGTCGGTTATGTGAATGGCAGGTTCCCAGGTAAGAAGGCTATTGAAGAGCAATTCTTCAAATGGAACGTCCCATGCAACTTCTTCATCCATCCGAGTGGTTGGCTGGTTTTCAAATTTCAGAATGAAGGTGATAGAGACATGGTGCTGAGAAATGGACCATACTTCATCTATGGGAAACCATTGTTACTGAAATACCTTACCTATGATTTTGACTATGGTGATGAAGCCATAAGCTGCATGCCAGCTTGGGTACAGCTGCCAAGCCTTCCCTTGGGGTGTTGGAACAAAGAATCTCTCAGCATCATTGCAACTAAAATAGGTAAGCCAATTGCTATGGACTTGATGACATCAAAAATGGAGCGTATTTCATATGCTAGAATTCTGGTGGAAGTAGACTTCTCCAAAGAATTGGTAAGGCAGGTTGCATATAGGCTAGCTTCTGGCCAGAAAACTCAGCAAGTCATTTATGAGCATGAACCGAAATTCTGCAAAGTTTGCAAATGTTTTGGTCATCTTGTTGATGTCTGCAGAAGAAATCCCACGGCTAACACTGACAATCAAGCAGTACACAAGCACAACAAAGTGGAACTCCAGAACCCTTCAGAGTCACTGGAAAAGAAATGTAACAATGCTGCCAGTGAAAGCTCTGGCCCTGACAGTTTGGATAACAAAATGACAAGTTCCAAGGTTGCTGAGCATTTCGAATCTGCTGATCAAGATGGGAAAGTAAGCTCGAATGCTTCAGACTCCCAGGATGATATACTCTCTAAACAAATTAATCAGCCCCATCTTTCAGTTAAACTGAAGTCTAAGGCAGGCAAAGAAGACAGTCTCACATCCGGAGAGGATCAAATATTCACCTTAGTTAAAAGGAAATCCAAAGCTAAGCAAGTGGGCAATGAAGCTTCTGCAAGCCAGCTGACTGAACAGGCTTCAAAATTGGATCGTCCCAAACTGGCAAGTTGTAAGCAAAAGAATACCGAGAGTCACTTGGGTAAGGCTACCTCCTCAAAACTTGGTTAATGATTGTTGCAGCATGGAATATTAGGGGCTTTAATAAAGCCCTTAAGCACAAAAGTGTTACTGGTTTTATTAAACAGCATAATGTTAGTGTTTTAGCCCTGCTAGAAACTAAACTCACCACTGCTAAATTAGACTCCTTAAAAATTTTTCATTTTCTAGGTTGGGAAATGACACACAATTTTGAGACCTGCAAGGGAGGGAGGATCCTTGTCCTGTACAACCCGAGTAAAGTCTCTCTCTTAAATGCTGTGGCTTTCCCTCAGATTTTACATTGCTGTTTCAGTTGTAGAATTACTAGTCAAAAGATAGAGTGCTCCTTTGTCTATGGTCTCCACACTATTGGCAACAGGAGAGATCTCTGGAAACAGCTCTCCCTTACCAGCAATTCTATCAATGAACCCTGGCTTGTATTGGGCGATTTTAATTCTGTTAGACACACTGAAGATAGGTGGAATGGAGTTCCTGTCTCCAATTATGAATCTAAAGACTTCAATGAATGCTGTGATCTTCTCGGTCTTGAAGACTTACAATTCCTTGGCAGTTTTTATTCTTGGACAAATAATACTACTTGGAGCAAATTGGATAGAGTCATGGGAGGACCAAATTGGTTCTCCTCTAACCTTAATGCTGTAGTAAATTTTCTGCCTGCAGGCTGTGTTTCTGACCACTCTCCCATGTTAGTTTCGATTAATTCATCAAGGCCCTATTATTCTCGACCCTTCAGATTTTTCAACTGTTGGACTGAACACTGCCAATTTCTGGATATTGTTTCTGCTGGCTGGCAAAGAGTCTTTGTAGGTACTGCTCAATTCACCCTTTGCAAGAGGCTTAAGGCCTTAAAAGGTGATCTGAGAAATCTCAATCGATCAGCTTTCTCTCACATTTCTGCAAGAGCTGAAAGAGCAAGGCTAGCACTGGAGGAAGAACAAGAGAGGCTCTCTGTCAACCCTGGGTATCCTGGCACCACTGTTCCATTATCTCAGCTCAGGCTTGAAGCTTTTCGATTAACGGAGGCTGAAACCAGTTTTTATTCCCAAATTGCCAAATGCAGAATTGTCAAGGATGGAGACAAATGTACCAAATTTTTTCATGCTATAGCTAAGAGAAGAGCTAAGCAGAATTTCATCTCAGCTCTCATAAAAAATGACGGTTCAGTTACCTCTTCTACCACTGAAGTGGTGGATGAGTTCATTAGCTTTTACACTCAGTTGCTTGGCACCACATCCCTTTCCTCTGGCTTCTCAGTTTCTACTATTGACAATGGTCCCAAAGTTCCCAATGCTCTTCTTGATAAAATGGTATCTAATGTCTCTGATTTAGAGATTCAAAATATGTTGTTCTATTTGGGAGACAATAAATCTCCTGGTCCTGATGGTTATTCTGCCAAGTTCTTCAAAGCTGCATGGGGTAAGATTGGCATATCCGTGTTAGCTGCTGTTCAGGAATTTTTCACTCACGGTAAGCTGCTAAAGCAGATGAATCACACTGCCATTACCTTAATTCCAAAATCTTCCTCATCTTCCAGAGTGGGGGATTTTCGTCCTATATCCTGCTGCAATGTCATTTATAAAATCATAGCCAAAATTCTTGCATCTAGACTAAGTGTGGTGCTGCCTGTTATTATTGATAAAGCTCAATCCGGCTTTATTGGAGGCAGGAAAATGCATGACAATATTTTCTTAGCACAGGAACTGTTGCGTGGATATAACAGGAAGCGTTCTTCACCCCGCTGCCTCCTTAAAATTGATCTCAGGAAAGCTTTTGACTCCATTAGTTGGGACTTCTTACATCAAGTACTGATTGGCCTTAACTTCCCGCATGTCTTTATTGCATGGATCATGGAATGCGTAACTTCCACTTCTTACTCAATCTTCATAAACGGGCAGCTTCATGGTTTCTTTGCTGGAAAAAAAGGGCTTAGGCAAGGCGATCCACTGTCTCCTTACCAATTTGTTTTGTGCCTAGAATACTTGTCTCGATCCATCAAGCTAGCTACCATGAATACTGATTTCAATCACCATCCAAGATGTAAACCTCTAAGCATTACTCACCTGGCTTTTGCTGATGATCTCATGTTCTTCTCTAGGGGTGATCTTCTCTCGATTAAGTCTATCATGGACTGTCTTGAGAACTTCTCTGCTGTGTCTGGTCTATTCATCAATAGAGCAAAATCTGAGCTTTACTGTGCAGGTATTAGTGACTCTGAGCTGCAGGACATCATGAATATTTCTGGCTTCAAAAAGGGTACAATGCCCTTCACATATCTGGGAATTCCACTGCTGGCAGGAAAACTGAAAGTTACTCAATATCAGCCACTAATTCAGCGAACAACTAGTGCCTTGACAAACTGGAATGCTGCATCCTTTACCTATGCAGGCAGGTTGGAACTCATCAGAGCTGTCCTGCAAGGTGTTGAGAGTTTCTGGATTTCCATATTTCCCATCCCTAAAGAAGTACTCAATCAGTTTGTAAGCATCTGCCGGAAGTTTCTTTGGAATGGACACAAAGCCTCTGTTGCTTGGAAAGAGATCACTATGCCAAAATCTGAGGGTGGTCTTGGCCTTAGAGATCCCTTCGCTTGGAACCATGCACTTATGGCTACACTTATTTGGGATATTCATTCCAAAAAAGACTCACTCTGGATCATGTGGATACACTCAGAATTTTTCAAGCAAACATCAGACTCTATCTGGACCATCCGCAGCAAAAAGGATTTTTCACCTCTGCTCAAGAGAATCCTCTTGATCAGAGACATACTCAGCACGGCTGCAGGCGCAAATAAATCTGGTATTGACTTACTATCATCCTGGTTCAAAAATGGAAAATTCTCTTCATCTCAGGCCTATCAGTTTTTCAGGCACTCGGGTAGGCAGCAATTCTGGGCTTCGACAATCTGGAATGTTGCAATCACTCCCCAACACTCTTTTATATTGTGGCTTGCCATCAAGGATAGGCTAGCCACCAAAAGTAACCTCCGAGCAGTCCTTACATCAGTGACATGCCTACTTTGCCTTACAGCCGAAGAAACTACTCTCCATCTTTTCTTTTTATGTCCATTCAGCATTAACATATGGCAGAAAATCAAAGACTGGGTGCACTTAAGAAGAGCAATGACAACCCTCAAAAGTGCAATCAAATGGCTAAAGAGAGACTGCAAAGGTACTTCTTGGCAGTCCCGACTCCGTCGATGTGCTGTTGCTGCAGTGGTGTACTACATTTGGATGGCGCGCAATAGAGCAATCTTTGATGGCAAAGCTACTAGCATTGATTATATTATATTGAGAATCAAGTCGCATGTCTATAGAGTTCTCTTCTCTATGTATCCATCGAATTCTCCCTTTGTATCCGAGTAGTCTAGCTTGCATTCTGGTTGTGTGCATGCTTAGAGTTATGATTTTGATTTTGTGTTCCTGATTCACGTTGTATTATGGTAGCTGGGCACTCCAGCTTTGTACATTGCTTGGTCAATATATATTTACATTTTGATCAAAAAAAAAAAAAACTTCACAAGTGTCAATCTAAAGATATTTCAAAGAAATCTCTTGACAATTATGACATATAAAGGTTTTAAACATTATTCTCAAAGGCTTACAAAGAAAGATAATAATGGATTCATCCATCACAACATTAAAGCTCAAAATAGGATCGAGGGGTATAAATATAGAAAGGGTGGCTCAAGAAAGGCTCAAACGTCCAAAGAAGGCTTTATGTCATCCCCAAGTCAACCAAATTCAATCATATTTCGCCTCAAGAGTGTGAGAAAACAAGTTCTAGAGTGTCTAAATTGACTATGAATGTATCTAAGTCAAAAGTAAACTCCATCTCATTCAAACTTGTCAAAAGTGATTTCAAAAATCAAGATTTTTACTAAAAATAAGCCATGTCAATTCAAATTAACTACCACAAATCATCCATAAATAACAACTTTGAATTTTCACCAAAAAAAAAAAAAATCTAGAGTGTCAAGATTCCTCATAATAAATAGAGAATTTAAAGCACAAATAATATCTAAATTCTATCAATTAACATAGACTTGTATAATTTTCCTCATAGGCATAACAAACATACAAATATGCATAAAAACAAAACTTTTTTTTTTCACATAAACGACAATAAACAATAATAACAATAAACGAAAACAGAAAAACACAGACATTAAAAACAAGACTCCCCTACACTGGAACGAGACATTGTCCTCAATGTCACAACACAAGTAAGAAAAGAAAAATAAACAAAGAGAGGAAAAGAAAGAAGTCACCCGAGGGGAGGTCTAGGAAGGGAAGCTCGAAGCGCAGAAACTTGTTCCTCAATAGACACAAGTCGTCCCTCAATAGCAGTCAATTGTGCTTCTTGACGCGCTTGATTCTCGAGAATTTTGGACTGATTCATATGTAGCTGATTTAATTGATCAAGAATCAAATCCTCACGAGAAATAGACGGTCCAATAGAAGATGTAGGCACATCCGGAATCCCTGGCTCTATCTCCTCATCATCATCAGAATCTTCTGCCGAAGACGGCTCAGAAACCGGCCTCTTAGAACTAGAACTCTTTGGTGGAAGACGGCCTTGCTCCCGCTCTGTTTGACAAACCCGAGGGTGCATCCACTCACCCCGGTGATACTCATAACCAAACGACCGTAAGAGGTCCAAGGAAACAACCCGAGAAGAGGAGATACGTTCCTGACGAACCGTGTCCGCCATAGGTATCCTGAGATGCTCAAAATAACGAGAAAGTAACAAAACATATGGAAAAGTTTTCTTTTGAGATTTTTGTTTTACCACTTCTCGTATATTAGCAATAAACAACCGAGCCAACGGAATAACAAACAATGTATCACCTAAGCCATTAGTTAAACGATAAAGAAAGTAAATATTTGAATAGTGCATTTCATTATGAGATGATGACTTAGGTAAAACATTATGACCAAGAATATGCACAATGAGGCGTGGAAAAGCCTGAAGATCTTTAGCCATAAGCTTATACTTTTCACGCACTTTTCCAGTTTTTCTTTGGTATAAACAAAAAACAGAGCATGCATCCTCAAAATTATATGTCGGATCAGTAGTAACTTGCTGCCAATGAAACTCAGGTAAAGGGCCTTCGTTAGGAGAATTCAGAAAATTAGACAAAGAAGCACATGTAATATCAACTAAATGACCCCGAACGAAAGAGATGATCCTATTGTTATCTTCACTATGTTTATTATCTATATTAGCATAGAATTCACAGATAATTTGAGGGTAATATTCCTGACCCAAATCAAGAATGCCTCCCCACCCCAAAGTGCGGAAAGTATCTCGAATATTAAAAACAGATTCAGCATCAGGTGACAAGGGATGCTCAATTAACAATGTACGATCCTTGTGGGAATCATACCAATCAGAATTTTTCAAACTAGTAAAACGAGATTGATCATAAAGAGCTCTAGAAGTTCTCCCACGTTTAACACCAAGATTCTTAGTTCTAGGCATGATGTAAACAAAAATTCCAATAATGTAATTACAAAGAAACAAAGCCCACACAAAATTCAGCAATTCTATCACAAAATCAACTGATTGAAAGTTCAGAGAAACTTCCCTGTGAAAGTTGCGAATTTTGCACCAGAAAGCTCACCAAAAAGGCTACAAATACAGCAAACCGTGAATGGAATCTCGGGCTTAATCTTGGGAGTGAAGGAGACGTGCACAATGATGGTGGAAAGTGGACGGTTGAGGCAGAAGAACGGACGCGGAAGAAGCGCAGCAACGGCAGAGAGAGGCGCGACCAGAAGAAGAAAAAGAAAAGAAAAGAAAAGAAAAAGAAAAGAAGAAAAAAGAGTATTAAAAAAAATGTTACTTACTAAAACGACATAGCTTCGTAGGATTATATCTTGAAATTGCGTTTTTTTTTATTTCTGGAAAGTGGCCGCGTGTAGTGTGAAGCGTCCACTTGGACGCGCGAAGATGAGGTGACGCGTCCACTTCTTCACAGAAGTGGCCGCGTGAAGTAATTGGCGCGTCCACTTGGACGCGTGAGAGGAAGTTTGCGCGTCTACTCTCAGTAGTTTCTGCCATCTGATGTTTTCTGTTGATTTCACAACAATTGGACTCTGGACCAATGTTAGACCTTCCCTATACCTGTAAACAAAATAAAATAACAACTAAATGATAGAAACAAAATATAAAAGAAAATAGAAGGATATTCATTTGGGTTGCCTCCCAAAAAGCGCCTTTGTTTAAAGTCGTTGGCTCGACACAGTTCATGCTCAGACTTCGAGATAAGATGGTTGAAGAAACTGAACGGCCTCCACCTCGTGGTTGACGAATTCTTCATAATAAAGCTTCAGGTGATGGCCATTGACTTTAAAAACTTTCTCTCTATCAAGACTTTGAATTTCTACAGCTCCATGATCAAAAACATTGACAACGAGAAAAGATCCTATCCATCTACTCATCAACTTGCCTGGAAAGAGTTTCAATCTAGAATTGTACAATAAAACCTTATCACCCCGATTAAAACTTTTTCGGACAATATGTTTATCATGATAACTGCGTGCTTTCTCTTTACAAATTAAAGCATTTTGGTAAGCGTCATTCCGTAATTCTTCCAATTCCTGAATTTGTAATTTCCTATTGACTAAAGCATCAGGAAAATTCAAATGAGTTTTCTTGATAGCCCAATAAGCTCTATGTTCAAGTTCTACAGGAAGATGACATGCTTTCCCGAACACCAATCGATATGGAGACATTCCAATAGGTGTCTTATATGCTGTTCTATATGCCCATAATGCATCCCCCAACCGCACACTCCAATCTTTTCTATTAGGGTTAACCACTTTTTCTAAGATTGATTTAATTTCCCTATTAGAAACCTCTGCTTGACCATTAGTTTGGGGATGATATGCAGTAGAAACTCTGTGGGTTATATGGTATTTTGCAAATAAAGCCCCAACTATTTTGTTACAAAAATGCGTACCTCTGTCACTAATGATTGCTTTAGGAAAACCAAACCTGTTAAAAATATTATTCTTGACAAAAGAGACAACAACTTTAGCATTATTAGTTCTGGAGGCTTTAGCTTCCACCCACTTAGACACATAATCTACTGCTAGCAAAATATAGTTGTTACCTTGGGAAGAAGGGAAAAGACCCATGAAATCAATCCCCCATACATAAAAAATTTCAGTTACCAGGATAGACTGGAAGGGCATCTCATGCTTCTTAGTTATTTTCCCAATTCTTGGCATTCATTACATTGCTTACAGAACAAATATGCATCCTTGTTTAAACTAGGCCAATAGAACCCACATTCGAGCACTTTATGAGCAGTTTTTCTAGGACCAAAATGACCTCCACATTCATAGGTATGACAAAAAGTTAGAATAGAGTGAGTTTCAGTGTCCGGTACACACCTGCGAATAATATTATCTGAACATATCTTAAACAAATACGGGTCATCCCATAAATAGTATTTGACATCACTTTTAATTTTGTCCTTCTGAGATCTAGAAAGTACTTTAGGCAATTCCCTTGTAACCAAATATTTTACTATATCAGCATACCAAGGCAAACTACCATGCAAAGCATATAAATGCTCATTAGGAAATAATTCAGTGATAGGAAGTAATTCACCGTCATAAGTAAGCCTACTAAGGTGGTCGGCCACATAGTTTTCAGCTCCTTTCTTGTCACGAATCTCTATGTCAAATTCCTGGAGTAACAGGATCCATTTTAATAACCTTGGTTTGGACTATTTCTTTTTCAAGAGATGTCGTAAAGCTGCATGATCAGAGAAATCAATGACTTTAGTTCCTAGGAGATATGAACGAAATTTTTCCAAAGCAAAAATGATAGCATAAAGTTCCTTTTCCGTTGTTGTGTAGTTACACTGTGCGTCATCGAGTGTTTTAGAAGCATAGTAAATAACATGAGGCACTTTATCTACTATTTTTCCTAATATGGCACCAACCGCTCGATCACTAGCATCACACATGATTTCAAAAGGTAGGTTCCAATCAGGAGCTTGAATTATGGGGGTGGAAATCAATTTCTCTTTTAAGTTTTCAAAAGCATTCTTACAATCATCATTGAAATGAAATGGCACGTCTTTCTGTAACAAAATACACAAGGGTTGAGAAATTTTGGAGAAATCTTTAATGAATCTTCTATAAAAACCTGCATGCCCTAGGAAAGCTCGTATCTCACGTACAGAGAAAGGATAAGGAAGAGATTTTACCACATCAATTTTAGCTTTGTTTACCTGAAGGCCTTTTGCTGAGACCACATGTCCCAGTACGATTCCTTGCTCAACCATGAAATGACACTTTTCATAATTCAATACAAGGTTAGAATCAATGCACCTTTTAAGAATGAGTTCTAAATTATCCAAACATTCATAAAAAGAATCTCCATACACCGTGAAGTCATCCATGAAGATTTCAATTATATTGGCCACATAATAAGAGAATATAGACATCATGCATCTTTGAAAAGTAGTAGGTGCATTACATAACCCAAAAGGCATGCGCCTATATGCATAGGTTCCAAAAGGACATGTGAACGTGGTTTTATCTTGATCCTCAGGGGCAATAGCAATTTGAAAATAACCAGAAAAACCATCAAGAAAACAATAGTTAGACCTACCCGATAAACGTTCAAGCATTTGATCCATAAAAGGAAGGGGAAAATGATCTTTTCTAGTAGCTGAATTCAATTTACGGTAATCAATGCAAACACGCCAACCATTTTGAACTCTTGTAGGTACTTTTTCTCCTTCCTTGTTTTCAATGACAGTAATTCCAGTTTTCTTAGGAATGACATGAACTGGGCTAACCCATTGGGAATCAGTAATAGGGAATATTATACCTGCATCTAACAATTTCAAGATTTCTTTTTTCACAACATCCATCATAGGAGGGTTTAATCTCCTTTGTGATTCCCTAGTTGCACGAGTGCCATCTTCTAATAAAATGCGATGCATGCATGTAGAAGGACTAATTCCTTTTATATCAGCTAAAGTCCAACCTATGGCAGTTTTATGTTCTCGTAACACAGTAATTAACCTTTCCTTTTGTTTGGAAGTAAGATTATTAGCAATTATAACAGGCAATTCCTTGCCATTACCTAAATATGCGTATTTTAAATGTGAAGGCAGAGGTTTAAGCTAAAGGGAAGGTGGACATATAACAGATGGAAGCATCTTATCATGAAAAGTGGGTAATGCAATTGTAGATTCTACTTTTGGACATGCAGACAATTCTTTTACAGCCATCTTTAAATCATGATCACATTCCACAGATAATTTGTCAAGTTTATGCTCATCAATACTCATGCTCATAATTGTTTGCATCATATCAACATAACTCAAATCATAAACATCTTGAAGAAGAGGATCAATTATATCAACCACCGAAACCGAAGAGAACTCATCACATGGATATTTCATAGCATCAAAGATATTAAATGATATTATTTCCCCATCAAATTCCATTGACAATGTTCATTCGTTAACATCAATTTTAGTTCTTGCGGTTTTCAAAAATGGTCTGCCAAGCAAAATTGGGGAATGAGATTTAGATGAATTATTTCCATCTTCATTTTTTAAAATATAAAAATCTGCAGGAAATATTAATTTATTAACTTTGACCAACACATCCTCAATTACCCCTTCGAGATATGCAATGGACCTATCCGCTAATTGCACAATAACTCTAGTAGATTTTAAGGGTCCAAGATTTAATGAAGCATAGAGAGAATATGGCATAACGTTAATAGATGCTCCTAAATCTAACATGCATCTTGAAATAACTTTATCACCGATAACACAAGGGATAGCTAACATGCCTGGATCCTTTTGCTTGGGTGGAAGTTTCTGCTGAAGAACTGCAGAAACACACTCCCCCACACTTACCTTTTCATTACCCTTGAGCTTCCTTTTATTTGGGCATAATTCTTTGAGAAATTTAGCATATCGAGGAATCTGGCGGATAGCATCAAGAAGAGGAATGTTTATCTCTACTTTCTTAAAGATATCGAGAACATCTTTCTCCTCATCTTCTTTCAGGTTTTTAGCTAATCTTAAAGGAAAATGAGGAGGTACTTTAGATTGAGAGATGGGTTCAATTTTTGGGGGTTCACTTTCACTTGGTATATTTGGACCCTGGCTTGATTTAATCTCCAATTCTTCCTCAGCATCTCGCAACTGCCTAGGCTCTATTAACTCATTTCCACTCCGCAGAATAATGGCATTAGCATTTTCTCGAGGGTTAATGGGTTGAGAAGGGAGTTTTGTGAATAAATGAGATTTAATTTGACTGACTTTGGAGGCCAATTGTCCTACTTGATTTTCAAGATTCTGTATACTGGATTTAGTCTCCTTCTGAAAAGTCATTGTGTTAGCAGCAATTGATTTAACCATATCCTCTAAAGACATACCTTGAGATTGAGCTTGTTGAGGTGGTTGATTTAATGGTTGAACAGGAAGAATGCCAGGTGGGTGTGGATGTTGAAAATTATTCGGTCTGGCTCATGGATTTCCCCACCTAAAATTTGGATGATCCTTTCATCCCTCATTATAGGTATTAGAGTAGGGGTTATACTTCCTTTGTGGATTCTGAACATTTCTGACAGCATTAACCTTTTCATCTTCAAAAAGCGTGGGGCAACTGTCCGTTGAATGTTCAATACTTGAACAAAATCCACACATCTTAACTTGGGAGTTTATTTGTTTTCCTATCATCTGTCCAACCATGTTAGTAAGATTTTTAACTTGAACTTCAAGATTGGAAGAACTTACCTTATTTACCTTCCTAGTAGCTTCGTTCCTTGTATTGAATGATTGAGCATTATCTGCCATGTTTGCAATCAAATTTCTTGCTTCTTCCGGTGATTGGTCCATAAATACTCCACCACTAGCTGCATCAACTGCAGTCCTGTCAGTAGGCACCATTCCTTCATAAAAATATTGTATAAGTAAATGATCTGGAATTTGATGATTAGGACAGCTGGCAATCAATCTTTTAAATCTCTCTCAATAGTCATATAATGATTCCCCAAAACCTTGGCGTATGCCACTAATTTCCTTTCTAATGTTAGAGATTTTAGAAGCAGGAAAATATTTTCTTAAAAATATCTTTTCCATATCAGCCCATTCAGTTATTGACCCCGAAGGTAGTTCGTAAAGCCAATCTTTAGCATTACCTTGCAGACTAAATGAAAAAGCTCTTAGTTTTATAATCTCATCAGTGACATTAGAGGGTTTCAAATTAGTGCAATGCGTATGAAATTCTTGAAGAAACCTATATGGGTTATCTCCGGGCATGCCATGGAAAGTAGGGATAATTTGCACAAAACCTGTGTGAAGTTTAAAATTTTCATTGACTTCAGGAAAAACAATGCAAAGCGGTTGATTGCTAATAGTGGGTGTAGCTAGTTCCCTTAAAGTTCTCCTAACCACCACATTATTGTTATTGTTAACCATAATGCAAGAGAGGTTAGGAATGATTTCACCGAAATCGCCTTGTAGATTTGAATGATTAATGGTTCCTTCTCCTGTATCTCTCCCGTTGTCGTCCACAGGATTTGAAGACTCCAATTCCTTCGAGATAACACCAAGAGTCTTTCCACTACAAAGGCGCATAAACAATTTCAATCTTTTACTTTGTCACCAAAGGAATAAGACCTGAAAACAAAGGATAAGGATTAGTAAACTTGAGTTTAAAATTTTTAAACAAATCCTCAGCAACAGCGCCAAAATTTGACGAGCGTGTCGTTGCGCTATCAAATTAAATTCCGAACTTTAACTAACTTATGCAGTTAGGGCAAGTAAGGGTCGAACCCACAGGGATTTGTAAAATCTTAGAACAAGTAAACTAATCAAGATTAGGGGGGAAAGATTTGATTTTTATTTTAAAAGAATAAACTTTAAATAAATATACTCACAAATTAATTAAGAATCAAAGAGAAGAAAAACGTTAGCAAGGACTTTGTATTTCAGTTTTACTTATTCGGGATTAATCATTGATAATAACCTATTTTAGTAGTGACTTAGAATTTGGCGTAGCGCAGCAAATTCCGATTCCTGTATAGTTAAGTTAATTCCCGAGAAGCACGGAAAATTAACTTTAACCTAATTAAACTAAATTACCGAATCGTTTGCATAAAATAGTCAATTAAGTTATTCAGCTCGAGGACAACATCAACACAAATTACATAAAGTTAATGGCCGATTAAAATCATGCAATTTGTTTCAAACAATTCCCTATCAATTAATCAAACACAGATTTAAATTAATCAATAGTTACTACTTTTGGTTACCGAAAACCGATTCTGCATAACCATAGTTAATCAACTATGCAAAACAATTAAGATGGCCAATAATAATTGAAATAACATAATTGATAGAATAAAACCAAGAATTGTTCAAATACCCAAATAAAAATAATGATCCCTTGAAAAGATCGGGTTTTTAATTACAAAACGTAAATCTCATATTCTCGAATAACATAAACCTAATACATGTCCTTGCTAACTTAAGAAAACTACTCATAAAGCATAAAGGAAAACATCATAAAAAGATTAAGGGAAAGAGAGAAACTTATTAGTCGGAAATCCGATTTCCCGAGAAGCTTCCACCCTTGATCTCCTACAATGCTCGAGAAGAGAGAATCTAATGTACTTCACCACCTAAACTGAGCTATTAAGGCCTATATATAGTTAGAAAAAGGTCCTAGGGTGGTTTATACAAGAGTCCTAATTAGAAACTACTTAAAACAAGCTTAAAACTTGAATTCGGAAAGTGGACGCCCGAGTCTTCAAAGTGGACGCCTGAGTAAATGAGACGCGTCCACTTGACTGTCAATCTTCTGAGGGTGGAAGCGTGAAATCTGGTGGACATGTCTACTTTCTGGCCTTGCGCGTCCACTTGACAGTCCTGTGCGTCCACTTCTCCTTTCTTCTAAATATCCATCCTCAAATTTCCAATTTCTTCCAATTTCTTCCAATTTCATTCCAACATCTTCTAAATCTTCTAAAGACCTGAAAACAAAAGTAATAGTGCAAAGAATCATTAAAATCACCAAAACACATAATTAGCTAGATTTAAACTCAATAAAAATCATAATAAACCATAAAAAAACAAGCTAATTATGGTTCAATCAGATTTCTAAGATAACAAATAACAAACACTTGGTGCTCAAACAGTGTGTGAAATAATGTGTTCAAGAAATTGGCAAAGAACACAACGATTTATAGTGGTTCGGTTTATCCAACAAAACTTAATCCACTACCTTGAGCTATCTACTCAAGGATTTCACAAAACATTTCACTAATTTAGTACAAGGGATTACAATGGAGGTTCACCCAATTCTCTTTAGGGTTTTACAACATAAACCTCTTACCCAATCAAGGTTCACCCAACTCTTTGAGTTTTACAATACAACTTTGATTATACGCTTATCTCTAATACAACAATTAATGGAAATAGATGCACTTAAGACAATCACAATTATCTATAATTCAAGACTCACTCTAACTTTTATAGTTTTAAGCTCAATGCAACCTTGAATAAAACTTACAAGATAAGAATAAGAAGAGTTTGATATAGATATCACCTTTGAAAAACCTAAGAGGGGGGGGTGAATTAGGTTTTTATCCGATTTTTCAACCTAATTCAATAAAACACCTCTTTGACAACAAATATCAAACACTTGGTGTGCTAGTTGTGTGAGAAATAAAGTGTTCAAGTAAAATGCAGAAATTAGAGCAATGAACACAATGATTTATAGTGGTTCGGTTTATCCAACAAAACCTAATCCACTACCTTGAGTTACCTACTCAAGGATTTATCAAATTCCTTCACTAATCAAATAAATGAGATTACAAAAGAGGCTCACCCAATTCACCTTAGGGTTTTACTCAAACCAATCAAGGCTCACTCAACCCTTGAGTTTTAGAACACAACCTTGATTATACAATAATCTCACCACTCTCCTTAGTGAATCCTAACAATACAATTCAATTCAAGGTTCACCCAAAGGTTTTACAAACAAACCTTGAATACAAAACAACCTACACAAGGCTCACCCTAACACTTAGGGTTTTATGCTACTTGCAACCTTGAAACAATTACAATCAATAATAAAAGATAGAGAGTTTGATAGATATCACCTTAATGTGAAGATATATCAATTTGAATCACAATCACCTCTTTGAGTAATGGCTTGTCAAGATTGCTCAAAATACACCTTTGAATGTAAAAACCCTTCTTTAATGATTTTAACAAGGTTGATGTTTAGAAAGGGTTTTGGTAAGATGTTATAGGATCAAGATATACAATGCTTTTGCTCAAAAAATCTTCTTGGAAAGAATTCCAAAGGTTTTGGTATTTAAAGGTTTGTTCCCAACGGTAAAAAATGAAGCTGTTGGAAACCCACTCAGGAAGTGCGGTCGACCGCAAATCAGACTTGGTCGTCCGCACCATCATTCTCAAGCTCACTGGACAACCACCGGATGATGATTTTTCATCCTCCGGTCGACCGGACTTCACCTGCAGTCGACCTCACTTCACCTGCGGTCGACCTCATGGTCGTCCACAGGTTGGCAGATGAACAAATGTGA
Organism: Apocynum venetum; assembly: GCA_019593545.1. NCBI lineage: Eukaryota > Viridiplantae > Streptophyta > Magnoliopsida > Gentianales > Apocynaceae > Apocynum > Apocynum venetum. The sequence goes on from SRSM01000420.1 coordinate 270,038, forward strand.
CAGCACATGCATCCACAAGATAAACTAACTTATGGACGATACCTGGACCACTTTAGGTGGACTGAAACATGTTCATTTGTGTATCAACAATACTCTAACACACAAATGATGATTTCAATCAACCATATAAGTTATGGTATCAATCCAACAAGAGTTTATGAACCATATAAGTTTTGAAATCAAGATGCATGGTTTTCGAAATACCAAAACATATTTTAACATAAAAAACATTTTGAAATAATGTTTTAAGTTCATAGAGCAACCTTTAGAAACCATTACTCAATTAGAGGTAGAACTAGATATATCAAAATATATAACTCTAAGACTATACCTCTAGTTCCTATCTAATCCAATAAAAGCTAGTCTTCAAATCTTGATAGTCTTGACTTGTATACTTCCTTGAAGACTTGAAATCTTGTTGTTGCATGGATTAGATAATGAATCCAAAAACTCTATCACTTGTACAAATAAGACATTAGTCCTCATCAATGTTTGTCATTAATCAAAATTAAGACATTAAAAGCTTTAGGGCTTTCAATCTCCCCCTTTTTGATGATGACAAATATTGATGCAATGTGATAGGTAAAACAATTAAGTGCAAGGATTCAAAGTAAGAAAGAGTTTATAGAATATGTATCAAACATTGTAAAATGCTCCCCCTTACAATATGCTAGGTATTTGTAAGATATCACATATAGCATATAACCAATTAGTTTGATGATATAAAGAAATTGAATGAAAAAATTTTCGAACAATTATTGGATCTAAAGATGAAAAGATTCATTGTAAGTATATGAGATCACTTCCTAGCTTATATAGGCTTAAAGAAGCCTATTTTTCCACCAACCTCCGTATCCTCCTTCCTTCTAGAATTAAGAGCATATAGATAGACTATAAGAATATTTATAAAGCTCCCCCTATCAATATGCATCAGTTTTGTAAAACAATTTGACAGAGTTTCCTTTGTAACTCTTATAAAATCCAATATCACAATACAAAATCAACAATGCAAAAGAGATGAGATATATCACACAAAATCACATATAAGGCCAACCCGACCATTAACAACACAATTCTCATTTTCCTTCAATCTCAATATCTCAAAACTTAGAAATACATAAATTTTAAACCAAGGATAGCCATACTTAACCTTTTAAAGTTATTTCTTCTTCTTCTTGGTTTTGATGAACGTGATCGTCAAGTGCACTTCAAATACTTCAAGTTCCTCAAAATCTCTCCTTTTGTCATTTCTTCCTTTTTGTACATATTCTTGATTTTCCTCAAAAATTACTGAGCTTCAAGAATCTTTCTTTTGATGGTTTATCCTCTTTGCATTAAATTCTCCCCTTTTGTTGTAAGTGTTCTTGATTTCCATTTTCCTGCAAAATGTTAGTTTTCAAAAGAATACAACACAAATATAACTCCTAAGCATTGCTATCAACACTTAGTTTTTCTCCCCCTTTGTCATCATTCAAAAAGAATGTGTATGAAGGATTAAAATAAGGTCAAAAGCATATAATAAGATCTCTCAATATACCAAGGAGTCATCATGGGGAAATAATCAAACCAATAAACTACATTACTTAAAAATATACGACAAGAAGAGATCATAATATAGCAGAAAACATATGAAAATAGTGCATTATAGATATAAAAAGAAAATGAAAGGTATTAAAGATGATCCTCAAGTAACCAAAGCTAGAGTGTGAAGCTTAGGGAGCATAGACCTTATGAATGAGTGATCTCCGGAATGATAATAGCATTCACTAGTAGATCATCAATAGAAGTAGTCACTACAGTAGTATCCTCTGAAATGATGGTAGATGATGTATCAACAACAATAGATGGCTCAATACTACTTGATGACACAACAATAGGAGTAATAAGATTCTTTGTCATATATGTGGACTCCATATAATGCCTCAAGATGAGTAGATATATTGTCAACTTTGTGATGAAGAAACTTTACTCTTGATTTCATGTCGAACAACTTCTTCAAACACATCTTGGATTTTAGTATTAAACTTCTCAAAGATAATATCCATATTATTTGAGAGATGCTCCAAATCATTCCACAAGACATCTTTTGTATGAGGAATAAAACCTATATTCCTCTTGCATCAAACATTTTTGTTCACTCAGTTTCTTTCTAATAGAAGTATCAAAAGGAGTTTCTTTTTCCTTTTTCCATTGATGTCTTCCTTTTCCTTATTCTTTCTCTAGTGGAAGTATCAAGTGATTAGCTTCTTCTTGACCAATTCCTTTCTCATGAATGCTCTTTCAAATAATAATGAGTACATTTTCACCCATCAATCTTGCGATTTCGGATATGGCTTGGAGTAAATCTTCTTGAGATATTTTCTTTCTCAACTCCCAATCATCATTGAAACATAAGTCATGCACTATCTTGTATGCAACAAAATCACATTTATGAAGAAATCTCATGTCAACAACCTCAAGTAAAGATATTTCAAAATGTTTGAACACTCAAGTAGGCTCTTTGCTATTTTTTTAGCCTTCTTAACAAAGAACGATATCCATAAGGTAACCAAGATCTACTCATTTTCCTTTGAACATAATTAGCATAATATACATATGCAAATGAGTAATAGATGTCCTATGACCATCTATGAGTACAAATATAGTAGTACACATAAGACAAAGTATATTATGTTTAAGACTAAAAACAATAGATTTCCTTTTTGCAAAATTCACAAAGGATTCTTTATTTGTAAAAACATATTCAAAATAGAGAATGCATAATAATGGCAAATTTGGTGAGTAAAAAAAAATATAATCTCATCAATAGGAGCACTCAAAATATCATCCAAGTTATAGTAATTGAAATTTAAAACAATATCATATACTTTAGACACATAATATACAACTTGATATCCTTCAAGAATATTTTTCTCTAGATTAGCATAGCATTGAAGTATATAGTCATAATACATAGGCTCATCATGCACAATAATATCATATCATCCTTCCTTAGCAAAGTACTTCAAGATATTTTCAAAAAGGAAACTTACTAGAATAGATGGTACTTTCAAGAATCACATTTCAAACCTCGAGATAGTCATAGAATCAAATTTAATTCTCCTTACTTGTGAATAAGGTAGTGTTGCTCTTCTTTTTCTTTGGTACCATTTGAGATTTGGTTGAACCACCTTTTGATCCAATATGCTTATCCCTTGTTATTTCTTCTTTCGGACGATAGAATCAGTTTCTGCGGTTGATCGAACAATTTGATTGTTGTCGTCCGCAAGTTCTCTGCTTACTTTGCGGTCGATGAGTAATAATCTGCGGTCGACCGGAAATCTGATATTGGTCGTCCGCAAGTCCTCTGTCTATTCTGCAGTCGATGGCTTGTACCATACGGTCGACCGAAGATTTTCTCGAGGTCTTCCGCAAGTCCACTAGCCATTCTTCGGATGATACTCCCGTAAGATGCGGTCGACCGCACCTTCTTCAGGTGTCATTTGAAATATCTTCTAAGCAACTTATAATCAACCAAGAATCGTTGTTTTGATAATTAAATGAGCTATACAATGACAAACTCATTAGCAATTGTATATAAACACTCAATAGCTTTCTAAAAATAGAACCTTTTCTTGACCAATGGATAAACACATCAATTTTAATAACAAAGATCACTCAAATATAATATCAACAAAAATTTGAACAATTAGAATGTCATGCACTTTATTTTTAAAAATAGTGTAGTGTCTACCATTCCTCTAGTCAATCCTTTTTCAATAAGAAAGATGCTAAGCCTTTCATACTAAGTTCTTGAAGCATGTTTCAAACCATATAAATCTTTTGAAAGTATGTAAACATGATTTTCAAAAGATTCATGCACAAAATCAGGAGGTTGTTCAACATAAAATACCTATTGGATGTAACAAATATAGAAATGCATTCTTAACATCCATTTGAAATAATTTAAAACCTATAAAATATGCAAATGCAGGTAATATTCTAATGGACTCTAACATAGTAATTGGGGCAAAAATCTCATCATAATCAATGCCCTCTTCTTGATTATATCTTTGAGCAACAAGTGTAGCCTTATTTCTAGTGACAAAGGCATGATCAACAAGTATGCTTCTAAAAATCCATTTTGTACCAATAATGATGTGATTTGAAGGTTTAGGTATAAGTTCCCAAACTTTGCTCCTTTCAAATTGATTTAGCTCTTCATGGATGATAAAGATCCAAAAATCATCACTAAGAGCCTCATCAATGTTCCTAGGTACTATATGAGACAATAATGCAAGATTATCAACACAATTTATAAAATGTCTTCTTGTTCTTACTCCTTTATTGGGATTACCAATGATTTGATCATTTGGATGATTATGGACGTATTTCCATTGGAAGATCATGACTTGTCTCTCCTTCATGTGAGGTTGATTATTGAATGTCAATGATCTCTTCACTTTCATCCTTAGGTATTGAATGATTTTCATTTGATTGAACAATACCTTTGTTCGTTGACTCAATAAATAGCTCTTGAAAATCACCTTCATTCTCATCTCTTGGCAAGTAAATATTAGACTCATCAAATACAACATGAATAGCTTCATCAATAACCATAGTTCTTTTATTGTAAACACAAAAAAACTTTTGTATTTGAAGAGTAGCCAAGGAACATACCTTCATCGGATTTCTTGTCAAACTTACCAAGATTGCCTTTGACATTTAGAATAAACCATTTACAACCAAACACTTTAAAGTAGGAAATGGAAGGAGTTTTGTCAAATATAAGCTCATAAGGGGTTTTATTTACAAAGGATATAAAAAGCACTCTATTAACAATATAGCGAGAAGTATTCATAAATTCAACCCAAAAATATTTTTGCAAATAATTTTCACATAGTATGGAATATGCCATTTCTTGTAAAGTACGATTTTTCATTTCATCAACACCATTTTGTTGAGGAACTTTTGCAATTGAAAAATTGTGAGATAAATCATTCTCATCACATAATTTTGTAAAAATACTATTGCAAAACTTTCTACCATTATCACTTTCAATGAAGATAAGTTTGCAACTAATGGTGTTTTGTACTTGTTTAAAGAGCTTGACAAAAGCTTCAAAAACTTCATCTTTACTCAACAAGAATAATATCCAAGTAAATCTATAAAAATCATCAACAGTCGCATAGCCATATAGTTTGCCACCAATTCTCATGGTTCTCATAGCACCAAATAAATCCATATGTACAAGTTCAAGAGGTTTTGAAGTAGAGACATTTTCTTTGATTTGAAAGAACTCTTGACTTGTTTACATGCATCACAAATATGATCTTTCTCAAAATTAATGTTAGGCAAACCTCTAACATACTAAAGTTTTGAAAAGATATGCAAAGTATATATGCTAACATGTCCTAATTTACAATGCCAAAGATATGCATCATCAACTTTCAAAGAAAGGCATATAACATTTTGTTTAACTAAATCATCAAAATAGATATCATACATATTTTCATTTTTTTTTCACACTTGCAGATGATCATTCTTGAGCTTGCGGTCGACCAAACTTTTCCTTAGATTGTCCACAACCTTACTGTCCACTTAGCGGATGATCAATTATTCCATGCGGTCGACCGGAACCTTCTCAAGGGTCGTCCGCAAGTTCATCAGAACTACTAGTCTTCACTCAAAGACACAATCCAATTATACCATGTGAACAATCAAATGATATTTATAGTATATTCAGCGTTTATGAGAAAAGTTTGTAAAAGAGTTATATCAAACAATATGGCAAGACAACTCAATTATCACTATATGCAATTTACATGTTTCATGAGGAAATAATTTAGCATATACAAAATACAAAATCTAATTAGAGAACTAATCAAGTAATAGTATTAAAAATACTTTTCAACCACATGTAACACATATAACATGATGAACAAGGTTTACAAAATTCATAACCAAGAAATTCTTACTAATGATTCAATCTCAAAGAATGATTTTTTTTTATTACCTTCAAGAAGAACATTGTACCTTAGTATATCATATTTGATCATGTGGATTGAGCAAATTCTCTTGACATGTTGTATTTCTTCCTTTATGAACAACATATTGAGTTACCTACAAAGAAGATGAAACTTTTGGTATCCAAGTGACTTTGGATCCATGAGAATTAGTCGAATTTGTTTTAACAATCCAAATACTTTTTGCACCATTCTCGATTTTCTTCTTGGCATAACATGTATTTACCTTATGGCCATACTTACCACAATAGGTACAACATATTCTTGATGACATATGAATATGTGTGTGATGTGTATGATGTACTTTATGATGCACATGTGAGATATTCTTGTATGATATATTTTTGTGTGTATGCAAGGCATCATCATGTGTATCAATAAAACCAATACCTCTCTTATCATTAGAGAATCTTTGAGCACCAAGTAATTTATTTAAATTATCTCTACCAGATGTGAGTTTATGTAAGCTAACACTTAAATCATCTATTCTCAACTTCATAGCATCATAGTCATTCATCATATCATTCAATTTCTTGTTTCTAATAACAAGATCATTATTAGCATTTTCAAGAAATTTCACCTTATCACATAAACCAATAATATTTTCATCAAGAGTCACTTTGGAAGAAAGCAATAAAGCATTTTCATCAAGTAATTTAGCATTCTCCAATAACAAATTTTCAACTTGACATTTCAAGAATTTATTCTTCTTGATGACTTTCTTCATTTCATAATAGAGATTAGCAACAAATTCATCTTGATCAAATATATCACAATTATCATTGCAATCATTTTCACTAATGTGCAAAGTTTGTGAGGTAGAAGTACTTACTTCATCTTCAAGAGCCATAAGACAAGTGTTTGCAAACTCGGATTGATCGTTTTCTTCATTTTCACTTTCTTCTTGATTTGATGTGCATGTCAATCCTTCATGTGCAACTTCAAGTAATCTCCACATTTCATATGCGGAACTACAACCACTTACTCTATTGTATTCATCTAAATCAAGAGCACAACAAAGAATATTCATAGCAATAAAGTTTGAAGTCATTTTCTTTTTATCCTCTTCATCAAACTCATTAAGAGTTTTCTCAACACTTCTTCCCTTTATAATCTTATAGGGAACATAAGGACCATTTATAACAATATTCCATAAATCAAAATCAATGGAGGAAATCTAAATATGAATTCTATCTTTCCATAAAGTGTAGTTATAGCCATTCAACAAAGGTGGTCTACTAGTAGAGTAACCCTCACTTATGATATTGTTGTCTATATGAGCCATAAGATCTTTACTTCTAGGTGATTAAACCTTAAACAAGAAGACCTGCTCTGATACCAATTGAAAAACCTAAGAGGGTGAATTAGGTTTTTATCCGATTTTTCAACCTAATTCAATAAAACACCTCTTTGACAACAAATATCAAACACTTGGTGTGCTAGTTGTGTGAGAAATAAAGTGTTCAAGTAAAATGCAGAAATTAGCGCAATGAACACAATGATTTATAGTGGTTCGGTTTATCCAACAAAACCTAATCCACTACCTTGAGTTACCTACTCAAAGATTTATCAAATCCCTTCACTAATCAAATAAATGAGATTACAAAAGAGGCTCACCCAATTCACCTTAGGGTTTTACAAATAACCTCTCAAACCAATCAAGGCTCACTCAACCCTTGAGTTTTAGAACACAACCTTGATTATACAATAATCTCACCACTCTCCTTAGTGAATCCTAACAATACAATTCAATTCAAGGTTCACCCAAAGGTTTTACAAACAAACCTTGAATACAAAACAACCTACACAAGGCTCACCCTAACACTTAGGGTTTTATGCTACTTGCAACCTTGATACAATTACAATCAATAATAAAAGATAGAGAGTTTGATAGATATCACCTTAATGTGAAGATATATCAATTTGAATCACAATCACCTCTTTGAGTAATGGCTTGTCAAGATTCCTCAAAATACACCTTTGAATGTAAAAACCCTTCTTTAATGATTTTAACAAGATTGATGTTTAGAAAGGGTTTTGGAATGTTTCTAAGATGTTATAGGATCAAGATATACAATGTTTTTTCTCAAAAAATCTTCTTGGAAAGAATTCCAAAGGTTTTGGTATTTAAAGGTTTGTTCCCAACGGTTTTGGTATTTAAAGGTTTGTTCCCAAGTGCGGTCGACCGCAAATCAGACTTGGTCGTCCGCACCATCATCCTCAAGCTCACTGGACAACTGCCGGATGATGATTTTTCATCATCCGGTCGACCGGACTTCACCTGCTGTCGACCTCACTTCGCGGTCGACCTCATGGTCGTCCACAGGTTGGCAGATGAACAAATGTGACAGCACATGCATCCACAAGATAAACTAACTTATGGACGATACCTTGACCACTTTAGGTCGACTGAAACATGTTCATTTGTGTATCAACAATACTCTAACACACAAATGATGATTTCAATCAACCATATAAGTTATGGTATCAATCCAACAAGAGTTTATGAACCATATAAGTTTTGAAATCAAGATGCATGGTTTTCGAAATACCAAAACATATTTTAACATAAAAAACATTTTGAAATAACGTTTTAAGTTCATAGAGCAACCTTTAGAAACCATTACTCAATCAGAGGTAGAACTAGAGATATCAAAATATATAACTCTAAGACTATACCTCTAGTTCCTATCTAATCCAATAAAAGCTAGTCTTCAAATCTTGATAGTCTTGACTTGTATACTTCCTTGAAGACTTGAAATCTTGTTGTTGCATGGATTAGATAATGAATCCAAAAACTCTATCACTTGTACAAATAAGACATTAGTCCTCATCAATGTTTGTCATTAATCAAAATTAAGACATTAAAAGCTTTAGGGCTTTCAAACTTAATGTGAAGATATATCAATTTGAAGCAGAAACACCTCCTTGAATAATACGTTTCTCTAGATTGCTCAAGAACACCAATGATTTAGTAAATACCCTTCTTGGATGATATCTAAAAAAATAACACTACACCTCTAGATCATATCTAATCCAGAAACCGCTTATCTTCAACGCTTGATAACATTCGATCTTTCCTGAATACTTGAAACTACGATCTTGCATGGATTAGACATATGAATCCTAATAGACCAACACTTATACAATTAAGACATTAGTCCTCATCAATATGTGTCTGAAAGCCATAAAGCTTTTAATGTCTTAATTTTGATTAATGACAATCATTGATAAAGACGAATGTCTTATTTGAATAAGTGTTGGTCTTTTAGGATTTATATGTCTAATCCATGCAAGATCAAAGTTTCAAGTTTTCAGGAAAGATCAAATGTTATCAAGCGTTGATGATAAACGGTTTCTGGATTAGATAGGATCTAGATGTGTAGTGCTATTTTTTTTATATCCTTAGATATTTCTAAATCTATCTCCATGAGAAATAATTTCAATAGGTTGCTCAATAAAAGTGAAACATTTTTCAAAATGCACTTTATAAAGATAAAACGTGAGTTGGGTATTTGAAATGATTTTTCAAAATACATGTTGATTGAACCATAATTTACAAGATTTTTAGGTATTTATTGTGTTTATATTTGATATTAAATCTATTTAATTACGTGTTTTATGGTTTTAAGTTATTCCTCATGTTTAAATCTTTGTTTGTAGTGAAATGAACGATTTCGGCTATAGAATTGAAGAGATAAATGCAGCAAACAAAAGAAGGAAATTGAAGAAATGATGCACTGTTGAATTTGCCACTCAGGCGGCAAGCTCAATGCCAATCGCCGCTGAGGCGGCAAGCTCAATAACTAAGGCGGAAAGCTCAGTGTAAATTGCCGCTCAGGCGGCAAATTCATTTCTCAAACGGCAACTTCATTTCTTATCTGATTTTAGTGGGTTGACTTAGTCTTTTTATGTACTGTAGCCCTAAAAATATGTTGTACTTATTTATACACTCTTTTGGTAGTGTTTTAGATAGCTAGCCTCCTTAGACTCTCTCTAGAACTTCTTAGCTACAAAATAACACTTGTGAAGTCTTGTATTGAGATTGAAGAAGATCAAAGGAGTGGAGTTGTCCATATTTCAATTTTCCAATTGAATGAGTTCTTTTCTATCCTTTATTCTCTCTTTAATGATTTTACTTATGAATTCTGAATAATTTGTTAGTTAGCAAGGATATGTATTAAGTTGAGTTTTTATGGGATTTTGAGATAATTCTAGTCATAGATTAAGATTCAACTTATAGATTAAAATCTTTTAGATCTATATCTTCAAGAATTAATCTTAAACTAGAAGAATCTAATATTTGATTAGTTAATGTTAAATTGATCTTGAGTATTTGAACAATTTCATAATTCATTCTATCAATTGTATGTTTTCAATTAAGACTAGCCATTTTAATTGATTTATATGGTTGATTAAATAGGAATTGAGAACCGGATGTTTGATTTTCCATTGTAGTATCATTAATTGATTAAACTAGTTTGATTAATTAATGTGGAATTGTTTTAAAATAAATTACATGAATTTAATTGGCTATTATTTTCGTGATATTTATGTTGATGATGTTCTCAGTCTTTTTGTAACTTAATTGATAATTTTATTCAAGCGATTTGGTAAAATTATTGATGAGGTTAGTGATTAATTTGCTGCGCGACGCGAAATTGATCTATTCTATTTAGAACCGGAATTGCTGTGCTATGCGATCTTCCAAGTCAACTTCTCTAAAGTATTTTTATCATTGATTATCCCATATTAAGGAGACTAAATATATATATTCCTTGCTAACGCCTTTTATCATAGATTTACAAAAGTGCTTGAAGTATTAAGTGTTTAGTGTTTATTATTCTTAAAGCTTTTCATCTTCTATTTTGTTTTCCAACACACAAACCCCCCCAAATCTGATTAGATTTCTCTTCCAAAGAATTTAGAATTCCCTGTGGAATCGACATTTACTTACCACTACTACATAGTTGTGAGTTTAGAAATATATTAATTTGAAAGTGCAACGATTCGCTCGTCAAATTTTGGTGCCGTTGCCGGGGAAATATCTTAAATTCTTAAGTTGAGTTTTCTAACTTTCTTTTACTTTTTTATTTTGTAGGCTTCTTCGTTTGGTAACAAAGTCAAAAGTTTAGATTTGTATGCTCCTTCGTAGTGGTAAGAAAATTGGAGATATTAGCAAGGAACCACAACCATCAAATCTGGCTGCAAATTTGGAAGGAACTAAGCCTCTTGAAGAAATTGAACACTCTAAAACAAGGAGTGAATCTGGTGAACAAGTTCCTATCCTTAATCCTATCATGGCAAATGATAATGTTGTTAGGAGAACATTAAGAGAACTTGCTGCTCGTACAGTGAATAATCAACCTCTTTGCATTGTTTTTCCTTAAGTAGATGCAAATTTTAATTAAACACTAGATTTGTGCAATGCATTCCTACATTTCATGGTTTGTCTGGAGAAAATCCATATAGATTTCTCCAAGAATTTCATACACATTGCACAAATTTAAAACCTTCAAATGTAGATGATGTTGTGCTTAAGTACGTGCTTTTCCATTCAGTTTGCATGATAATGCTAAGGATTGGTTATATGATTTACCATCGGGATCTATAACACAATGGGATCAAATGGAAAAAGCTTTCCTTAAAAAATTTTATCTTGCATAAAAAATATCATCTATTGGGAAGGAAATTATTGGAATAAAGCAAAATTTTGGAGAATCATTGCATGAGTATTGGGAGAGATTCAAAAAGTTGATTGCTTCTTGTTTTAATCACCAAATTCTTGATCATCTTTTAATTCAAAATTTTTATGAAGGGATAGTGTACACTGACAGAGTATCAATTGATACAGCAAGTGGAGGAGTCTTTATGGATAAATCAGTTGATAAAGCAAGGGATTTAATTTCTAACATGACAGATAATGCACAATCTTTTAGTGCAAGAAATGAAGTTCCAAGGAAGGTAAGCGAGGTAAGTTCTTTAGATTTATAACAAAAGGTAGATACTCTTACTCTTTTGGTTGGACAGATGTTACAAACTAAAGGGAAGTCTCAAATCAGGCCATGTGGGTTATGTACAAGTATTGAACATCTTACAGATGATTGTCCTTCTTTTGGAAATGATGAACAGGTAAATGCATTAGGTAACTTTCCAAACTAAGGGGGTAATTTTCCTAATCAACAAAGGAAATATAACTCATATTCATATACCTATAATGAGGGGTGGATAGATCATCCGAATTTTAGATGGAGAAACCAAGGGAATAGACAAAATAACTTCCAAATCCCTCTTGGTTTCATTCATCTTCAATCTTCAAATCCACCACCACCACCTCAACAAAATCAATCCCAATGTATGTCTTTAGAAGATATGGTCAAATCTATAGCTTCAAACACAATGATTTTTCAAAAGGAGACCAAATCTAGCATTCAAAATATAGAGACACAAGTAGGACAGTTAGCTACAGAGATAAGAAAAATCCAAACCCAACTTTCAAGCAAACTACCTTCACAACCATTAAATCCCAGGGAGAATGCCAGTGCCATTACTCTTAGGAGTGTGAAGGAGTTAAAAAAGCTTGAATTACCCATAGAGGAGGAAAAAGAGTTGGAAATACAACCTACTTTACCTCCAAATCAAAATTTTACACTTTCAATTGAAAATGAACCTACCAGAGGAGAAACTTTTTCTATGCCCAAGGTCACTCCACCTTTTCCTTTGAGATTAGCTAGAAACAAGAAAGAAAAAGAATAAAAAGATATTCTCGAAACATTCAGAAAGGTCGAGGTGAATATTCCCCTTCTTGATGCCATCCGCCAAATTCCTAGATATGCTAAATTCCTAAGGAATTATGCACCAACAAGAAAAGGTTGAAAGGGCATGAAAAGATGAGTATGGAGGAATGTGTTTCTGCTATCTTCCAAAAGAAACTTCCTGCCAAGCAAAAGGATTCAGGTATGTTTGCTATTCCTTGTACCATTGATGATAAGGAAATTTCTGGATGTATGTTAGATTTACGAGCATCAATAAATGTCATGCCATATTCCATTTATGCTTATCTAAATCTTGGACCTTTGAAATCAACAAGAGTGATTGTACAGTTAGCTGATAGGTCCATAGCATATCCTGAAGGGGTCATTGAGGATGTTTTGGTGAGAGTAAATAATTTGGTTTTCCCTGCAGATTTTTACATTTTAAAAACTGAAGATGGTCATAATGTATCCACATGTCAATCACCTATTCTGTTAGGTAGACCATTTTTGAAAACTGCAAGAGCTAAGATTGATGTGAACAAAGGTACTTTGTCTATGGAATTTGATGTTGAAATTATTTCTTTTAACATTTTTGATTGTATGAAGTATTCTTTTGATGAAATCTCTTTTGTTTCTATGATTGATATCATTGACCCTTTTGTGAAAGACATGTTTGATCTTAGTTATACTGATGTGATGCAATCAATAATGAGCATGAGCATAGATGAACATGCACTTGATACATGACGAAGCTTGTCGTACGACTCTCAAATTTAAACATAACAATTCCTATATAGATAGGGAAAGTAGGGATCGAATCCACAGAGATTTGTCAACTCTTAAATTAAAATCGTTAATCGAAAAAGGTTTTGGGAGTTTTGGAATTTTGAGAATAAGGTAATGACAACAATTAAAATAAATATTTTTGAGGTTTTGGATTTTGTAAACAGAATTAAAACGAAATTTGGAATACAAATGATATAAAAAGCGTTAGCAATGAACTAGTATCAAGTTATATTTTTCATGGGATTAATCATAGATAAATACATCATTAAGTAGTTGGTTTTAGAATCCCGATCAGCTCAGACAGATTCCTATCCTTACAAAATAGATTATTCCCGATCAACTCAGACAGATTAATATCTAATTTAATTAAACACCACTACCAACCAGCATGTATAGGATGCTCAATCAAATTGCATTAAACAAATAAGGCATCACCAACATTAAATTGTATATAACAATCAGCTTAATTATATATAATTTAAATTATATAATTCCGCTACTAATTTAATTAAGCCAAGAGCTGAAACTCAATTAAACTAGTAGATGCTACTTGAATCATTAATACAAGATTAATAATCCTAGCTATATAATCACATTTATTAGCTAGATTGTCAATCCAATTAATTCACACAATTATATTGGTTAAAACATGAATTATATAAATACTCAATTAATATATATATATATATATATATATTAAATAAATACACACACACACACACAAATATATATATATATATATATATATAGAAAGAAAGATTGAATTTATATTAACTAAAGAAATTAGGTGGTTCAACCGACCATTTAAATAAATTAAACTAAAAGTATGGAGACTCGGCCTTCCAAAAAAAAAGAATTAAAGGCATAAAAATATATTAAATTAGTTAGGAGGCTCGGCCTTCCATAATACAGAAAATAAAAGACATAAAAGTAAATTAAACTAATAGGTGGCTCGGCCATCCATTTGCGATATTTAAAGTGCATAAAGCAAAATAAATAAAGACTAGGCGGGTAAACCGACCATAAGTCCAGTTAAATAAATCAAAATAGAAATTAACTACAAAGAAAATTATCTCATAATCCCATTTATGAATAACTTAACACATATCCTTGCTAACAAAATAAAATTACTCATAATACATATTTAATAAATAGAAAATGAAATTTATAAACATTAGAAAGAAAATTTGAAAGATGTTTCCTTGGAAATATTGAAATTATTCGGACAAAATTTCTTTACTATATTATTACAAAAAGCCTTGAAAATTATTCTAAAAAATCTGGAAAATATACTAATATGAAGACAATAATAAAAGAAAGAAATTGCAAAAGAAATGGAAAAGATTGGAGCTAAATTGGTGTCTAAATCATAAAAATAAGCTTCTTATTTATAGCTACAAAAATAAGGAGCAAAATAGTCATTTTGCACCCCAAAGTCTTGAAAATTTAGTTGGTGGCCTAATTTTCCCAACGTCGCCACATGTCGCCTCCTCATTGGTCCAAATTGCGGCTTTTAGAAACGCAACTTGTCATCTTCTGATTGCGCCACGTCATCGAATGACATAGATTTTTTTTTTTAAACTTCTCCAACATTTCTTCTTCTTCTTTTTATCTCCATAATGAACTAAAATACACTGGAAAACTTATAAACAAAGGAATAGAAGGGAAACTTGAAATATATCCATTAAATAACATAATTAACCGATTTTCAAACAAAATATTATCATGAAATAACATAAAAATCAATTAATTTATGAGTACATCAATACATTATCTGTTGAATGTGATGAAGAATTGAAAAAAACTGTCAAGGAATTATCTGAATGCCCTAAAGTTGAGTCAACAATTGCAATACCTAATTCACATGATAAATTTCAACCACCTGTTGTATGTTCCCCTTCCCTCGAGTTGAAACCTCAGCCCTCTCGCTTAAAATATGCATTTTAGGTCAATGTAAGGATTTATCTGTTATAATTGCTAACAATCTTTCTTCTTCTCAAGCAGAAAGATTAGTTTCTATTTTGAGGGAACACGAATTTGCAATAGGGTGGACATTAGCAGACATCAATGGAATTATCCCATCTACTTGTATACATTGCATACTTTTAGAAGATGGAGCTAAAACATCAAGGGAATCACAAAGGAGATTAAATCCTCCAATGATGGATGTTGTAAAGAAAGAAGTCTTAAAACTACTGGATTCTGGAATAATTTTTCCAATCACAAATTCTAAATGGGTAAGTCCAGTTCATATTATTCCAAAGAAAACTGGAATAACTGTCATTGAAAATGAAGCAGGTGATGTGTTTGTATTGATTATAGAAAATTGAATGCATCCACTAGAAAAGACCATTTCCCCTTCCCTTTTTAGATCAAATGCTTGAACGTTTATCTGGGAGTTCAAATTATTGTTTTTTTTAATGGTTTTCTGGTTATTTCCAAATTCCCATTGCACTTGAGGATCAAGAAAAGACTACATTTACATGTCCTTTTGGTACCTATGCATATAGAAGAATGCCTTTTGGATTGTGTAATACACCTGGTACTTTTCAACATTGTATGATGTCTATATTCTCTGATTATGTGACTTTACAGTCTATGGAGATTCTTTTGATGAATGCTTAGAGAATTTAAAACTCATTCTTAAAAAATGCATTGAAACTAACCTTGTTTTGAAATATGAAAAATGTCATTTTATGGTGAAACAATGAATAGTTCTTGGGCATGTGGTGTCTGGAGAAAGGCTACAAGTGGACAAAGCAAAAATTGATGTGGTAAAATCTCTTCCTTATCCTTCTACTGAGCACCTATATGCTTTGCATGGTAACTTACCTTGGTATGCTGATATTGTCAATTATCATGTTACTAAGGAATTACCTAAGGAAAACTTTGAACAAAGATGCATATATTTTTTGTAAGCAATGCAATGAATGTCAAAAAGTTGGGAAAATCTTTAAAAAAGATGAGATGCCCTTTCAATCTATTTTGGTAAGTAAAATTTTCGATATTTGGGGCATTGATTTAATGGGACCTTTTCCTTCTTCTTTGGGTAATAATTATATCTTGCTTGCAGTTGATTATGTTTCTAAGTGAGTTGAAGCAAAAGCTACTAGAACTAACGATTCTAAAATTGTTGTTTCCTTTGGAATTCCAAAAGCATTCATAAGTGATAGAGGTACACACTTTTGCAATAAGGTAGTTGGAGCTTTATTTAAAAAATATCATGTCACCCACAAGATATCCACTGCATATTATCCCCAAACCAATGGTCAAGCTTAAGTTTCTCATAAGAAAATTAAATCGATTTTGGAAAAAGTGGTTAATCCTAATAGAACGAATTGAAGAAACAATGGGAACATCATCTTTGAGATCTTTATCAGTGATATTTGCATAAAACTCATGAACTAAATGTGGATAATAATAATTACCCTGATCAAGAATGCTTTCCCAACCTAAATTATGAATGAGCAGTTAAATTGAATGTAGCATCAACCTCAGGTAAAACAAGATGCTCAACCAAGAGTTTATTTGAAGCAAATTGATCATACCACTTCGCATTTTCAAGATTAGTAAATCTAGAAGCATCGTAGTTCCGAGAAGTTATTCGCCCCCTACGACCCACGTTTGGATTCTTTACACGAGGCATGGTTGAAATAGAAACCTGTGGCTTACAATTAAAGCAAATAAGATCTTTATACCAAATCATAAACAAACACATACTATATATCAATAATTACACCCGAAACAGTTTCAAAATACAAATTAAACACATATATGAGTTACCCATTAAACATATTATAAGTTAAACACAATGTACATATATACAATACCTATTAAAATCATTGAAACATAGAAATAATCACCAAAACAAAATAAAATAAGTAAAAATAGAAAAAGGAAAAGAAACTTACCTTACAAGGATGAAGCACAAGAGAAAGAAAGTGGTGGAAATGGCTTGACAAAGAAGATGGCTGGCAAGGAAGTTGTGAATGGCAAAAAAAATGTAGCAGGAATGTAGAAGAAAGAAGAAAAGGAAAGGAGGAAAGGAAGAAAGGAAGAAGAAAGAAAGAAAGAAAAGGGTTAGGCTTAAAAATTAAAACTGTGCACAAAACAATGTCGTATTGGATTTTTTTTTAATACCATTTTGCCGTGTGAACGGCAACCTTGCCGCGTTAGGGCCAATTATGAGCGGCAACTCTCTGTAAAATTGTTGGAGAAGTAAACCATCTTGCTGTGTTTCAACCTTCAATTGCCGCGTACGTGACAATGTTTTTTTTTTCAACTTACCTCATATTTGTCGTGTGGAACAACAATATTGCTAAAAGCTTCGACAAATGTCAAATTTCGGAAAAAAACTTTTTTTTTTTGACTCAATTTTAACAAATGTAATACAAACATAAAAAATACTCACATTTCACACTAGATGATGCTTAAGAAGGGTACGTGGACTTTTGAGAGAAAACTTTCGGATCTAGACTAGCTTTCATCCATCCTATATACCAGTTCTTAAGATAGGCATACTGAATGCAAAAGAAATACAAAACCTTATTAATAACACATAAACAAAAAAAATGACATATTAACATATAATGATGCGTTACAAGAAACAAACCTTTACACTGCCATCATCAATATGTCAAACAAATTGTACAGGAATCGAGAAAGGAAATATCTATATATATACATATTTATACTTACTGTATGATGCACAAGTGAGATATTCTTGTGTGATATATTTTTGTGTGTATGCAAGGCATCGTCATGTGTATCAATGAAACCAATACCTCTCTTATCATTAGAGAATCTTTGAGCACCAAGTAATTTATTCAAATTATCTCTACCACATGTGAGTTTATGTAAGCTAACACTTAAATCATCTATTCTCAACTTCATAGCATCATAGTCACTCATCATGTCATTCAATTTCTTGTTTCTAATAACAAGATCATTATTAGCATTTTCAAGAAATTTCACCTTATCACATAGACCAATAATATTTTCATCAAGAGTCACTTTGGAAGAAAGCAATAAAGCATTTTCATCAAGTAATTTAGCATTCTCCAATAACAAATTTTCAACTTGACATTTCAAGAATTTATTCTTCTTGATGACTTTCTTCATTTTATAATAGAGATTAGCAACAAATTCATCTTGATCAAATATATCACAATTATCATTGCAATCATTTTCACTAATGTGCAAAGTTTGTGAGGTAGAAGTACTTACTTCATCTTCAAGAGCCATAAGACAAGTGTTTGCAAACTCGGATTGATCGTTTTCTTCATGTTTACTTTCTTCTTGATTTGATGTGCATGTCAATCCTTCATGTGCAACTTCAAGTAATCTCCACATTTCATATGCGGAACTACAACCACTTACTCTATTGTATTCATCTAAATCAAGAGCACAACAAAGAATATACATAGCAATAAAGTTTGAAGTCATTTTCTTTTTATCCTCTTCATCAAACTCATTAAGAGTTTTCTCAACACTTCTTCCCTTTATAAACTTAGTGGGAACATAAGGACTATTTATAACAATATTCCATAAATCAAAATTAATGGAGGAAATATGCATATGAATTCTATCTTTCCATAAAGTGTAGTTATAGCCATTCAACAAAGGTGGTCTACTAGTAGAGTAATCCTCACTTATGATATTGTTGTCTATATGAGCCATAAGATCTTTACTTCTAGGTGATTAAACCTTAAACAAGAAGACCTGCTCTGATACCAATTGAAAAACCTAAGAGGGGGGGGGGTGAATTAGGTTTTTATCCGATTTTTCAACATAATTCAATAAAACACCTCTTTGACAACAAATATCAAACACTTGGTGTGCTAGTTGTGTGAGAAATAATGTGATGAAGTAAAATGCAGAAATTAGAGAAATGAACACAATGATTTATAGTGGTTCGGTTTATCCAACAAAACCTAATCCACTACCTTGAGTTACCTACTCAAGGATTTATCAAATCCCTTCACTAATCAAATAAATGAGATTATAAAAGAGGCTCACCCAATTCACCTTAGGGTTTTACAAATAACCTCTCAAACCAATCAAGGCTCACTCAACCCTTGAGTTTTACAACACAACCTTGATTATACAATAATCTCACCACTCTCCTTAGTGAATCCTAACAATACAATTCAATTCAAGGTTCACCCAAAGGTTTTACAAACAAACCTTGAATACAAAACAACCTACACAAGGCTCACCCTAACATTTAGGGTTTTATGCTACTTGCAACCTTGATACAATTACAATCAATAATAAAAGATAGAGAGTTTGATAGATATCACCTTAATGTGAAGATATATCAATTTGAATCACAATCACCTATTTGAGTAATGGCTTGTCAAGATTGCTCAAAATTCACCTTTGAATGTAAAAACCCTTATTTAATGATTTTAACAAGATTGATGTTTAGAAAGGGTTTTGGAATGTTTCTAAGATGTTAGGATCAAGATATACAATGTTTTTGCTCAAAAAATCTTCTTAGAAAGAATTCCAAAGGTTTTGGTATTTAAAGGTTTGTTCACAACGGTCAAAAATGAAGCTGTTGGAAACCCACTCAGGAAGTGCGGTCGACCGTATATCAGACTGGTCGTCCGCACCATCATCCTCAAGCTCACTAGACAACCACCGGATGATGGTTGGCAGATGAACAAATTTGACAGCACATGCATCCAAAAGATAAACTAACTTATGGATGATACCTGGACCACTTTAGGTCGACTGAAACATGTTCATTTGTGTATCAACAATACTCTAACACACAAATGATGACTTCAATCAATCATATAAGTTATGGCATCAATCCAACAAGAGTTTATGAACCATTTAAGTTTTGAAATCACGATGCATGGTTTTCGAAATACCAAAACATATTTTAACATATTAAAAACATTTTGAAATAACGTTTTAAGTTCATAGAGCAACCTTTAGAAACCATTACTCAATTAGAGGTAGAACTAGAGATAAAAATATATAACTCTAAAACTATACCTCTAGTTCCTATCTAATCCAATAAAAGCTTGTTTTCAAATCTTAATAGTCTTGACTTGTATACTTCCTTGAAGACTTTAAATCTTGTTGTTACATGGATTAGATCATGAATCCAAAAACTCTATCACTTGTACAAATAAGATATTAGTCCTCATCAATGTTTGTCATTAATCAAAATTAAGACATTAAAAGCTTTAGGGCTTTCACGAACCTTAGCTTCAATTATCCACCTAATATTCTCAGGCATTCCAATGGATACTAGTAATTTCATACGCTTCAATCTCATCAGATAGATTTTTCTCAAATAATTAATAGGGAGCAATGGATAATATCTTCTCATTTTCATTATTGAATCATCCATTATGTAACAATGAGATGGAAAGAAAGAAGGGATGGAAAGACAAACTAAAATGTAAAAAGGAAATAAATACCTTGCAGATGGAATTTACTCTTGAAAGGAAATTAGCAGAAATCGTTTGGTGATTCTTTCAACAATTAAGTAGGCTATTTAAAGCCGTGTTTTATCACTGTTGGACAATTAATTAACTTGAATACGCCATCATTCAGTATCCGAGAAGACACGTATTCAACAATATCTGCTAGGCCTGCAAGCTAAAAAGTGAAAGAGGAAATGACGAGCGTGTCGTTGCGCTATCAAATTAATACCAAACTCAACCAACTTATATAGTTAGGGCAAGTAAGGGTCGAACCCACAAAGACTTGGGGGGAAAAGATTTGGTTTTTATCTAAAAAGATTAAAACTTAAAAATAAGTAATTCACAAAATAACTAGAAATCAATGGATAAAAAGACGTTAGTAAGGACTTTGTATTTCGGTTTTATTTATTCGGGATTAATCATCGATAACAACTTATTTGAGTAATGACTTAGAATTCCGCGTAGCGCAGCAAATTCCAATTCCTGTAAAAATTAGGTTAATTCCTGAGAAGCACGGCAAATTAACTTTAACCTAATTAAACTAAATTATTGAATCGCTCGCATAAAATAGTCAATTAAGTTATTCAACTCGAGGACAACATCAACACAAATTACATAAAATTAATGGCCGATTAAAATCATGCAATTCGTTTCAAATAATTTCCTATCAATTAATCAAACACAGATTTAAATTAATCAATAGTTACTACTTTTGGTTACCGAAAACCGATTATGCATAACCCTAGTTAATCAACTATGCAAAACAATTAAGATGGCCAATAATAATTGAAATAACACAATTGATAGAATAAAACCAAGAATTGTTCAAATACCCAAATAGAAATAATGATTCCTTGAAAAGATCGGGTTTTTAATAACAAAACATAAATCTCATATTCCCGAATAAAGTAAGCCTAATACATGTCCTTGCCAACTATAAACGTTTACTCACAATCCATAAAAGAAAACATCATAGAAAGATTAAGGGAAAGAGAAAAACTCATTAGACGGAAATCTGATTTCCCGAGAAGCTCCAACCCTTGATCTCCTACAATGCTCGGGAAGAAAATATCTAAGGTGCTTGACACCCTAAACTAAGCTATTAAGGCTTATAAATAGTTAGAAAAGGGTCCTAGGGTTGTTTATACAAGAGTCCTAATTAGAAACTACTTAAAACGAGCTTAAAACTTAAATTCGGAAAGTGGACGCCCGAGTCATCAAAGTGGAGGCCTGAGTAAATGAGACGCATCCACTTGACTGTCAATCTTCTGAGGGTGGACGCGCCCACTTCCTGGCCTTGCGCATCCACTTGGCTGTCCAACTTCTGAGGGTGGACGCGTGAAGTCTGGTGGATGCGCGTCCACTTTCTGGCCTTGCGCGTCCACTTCCCCTCTCTGCGCGTCCACTTCTTCTTTCTTCTAAATATCCATCTTCAAGTTTCCAATTTCTTCCAATTTCATTCCAACATCTTCTAAATCTTCTAAAGACCTGAAAACAAAAGTAATAGTGTAAAGAATCATTAAAATCACCAAAACACATAATTAGTTAGATTTAAACTCAATAAACATCATAATAAACAATAGAAAACCAAGCTAATTATGGTTCAATCAGGAAAATCAAACAATTCAAAAGTATTTAAGAAAGCGATGGGTTGCCTCCCACACAGCGCCCTTGTTTAACGTCTTAGACTCAACGAGCACAGATTTCAATTCCTTTCTGGTGGTGGGTCTTCAAAAGCAAAGGAATCGATAATTTGTCCGACAAATCTTTCATGAAAAGGTTTCAGGAGATGACCGTTCACTTTAAAAATTTTGCTCGTTTGAAGACTTTTTACCTCCACTGACCCGTGATTAAAGATATTCATGATAGCAAATGGGCCAATCTCTTCTACGCATCATTTCTAATCTCTTCTAATTCTTGAATTTGCAGTTTTCGATTAGATTGTGCATCATCAAGATTAAGATGACATTGTTTAATGGCCCAAAATGCCTTATGTTCTAATTCCACAAGTAGATGACAGACTTTACCATAAACCAACCTAAATGGTGACATACCAATAGGAGTTTTGAATGCAGTTCTATATGCCCAAATAACATCTCCCAATCTAAGGCTCCAGTCTTTCCTATTAGGATTAACTACTTTAGCTAGAATAGACTTAATTTCCCTGTTAGAGATTTTAGCAAGTCCATTTGTTTGAGGATGACAGGCAAATGAACAAGTATTTTGGCTATCCTCAGTTTTCAAAATGTAAAAATCTGCAGGGAATACTAAGTCATTTACTTTAACCAGTACATCTTCTATTACTCCTTCTGGATAAGCCACAGACCTATCAACTAACTGAATAACAATTCTAGTAGGCTTCTTTGGTCCCAAATTTAAAGAGTCATAGATTGTATAAGGCATGACATTAATAGAGGCTCCTAAATCTAGCATACAATCTGAGACTACCTTATCACCAATTGTACAAGGGATAGCGAACATACCTGCATCTTTTTGCTTTGGAGGAAGTTTCTGTTGGAGAACAGCAGACACGCATTCCCCCACACTGATTCTCTCGTTACCTTTAAGCTTCTTCTTGTTGGTACAAAGTTCTTTTAGGAACTTAGCATAACGAAGAATCTGTCTTATTGATCCAAAAGAGGAATGTTGACTTCAACTTTTTTGAAGATCTCCAGAACATCTTTTTCTTCCTCATCTTTCTTGTTCTTAGTTAACCTATTAGGGAATTGAGGACTTACCTTGGGAATAGAAGAAGAAGATTCTCCTATATGAGGAACTTTGTCAGAAAATGCTGGGCTTGAAATAAATGTTTTCTCTGTGCCTTTATTTTATTCTGGTCTCTTGAATTCTTCCAACACTTTACCACTTCTTAATGTTACGGCACTAGCATTCTCTCTCGGATTGAGTGGTTGTGATGGAAGTTTATTGAAAAGCAGTGTTTTCAATTGACCACTTAAATCATTAATACAAGATTAATAATTCTAACTATATAATCACGTTTATTAACTAGATTGTCAATCCAATTAATTCACATAATTATATTGATTAAAATAGGAATTATATAAATACTTAATTAATATATAGATATAAGTATATTAAATAAATACGCACACACACACACATATATATATATATATAAAGAAAAATTGGATTTATATTAACTAAACAAATTAGGTGGTTCAACCGGCCATTTAAATAAATTAAACTAAAAGTATGGACGCCTTTTGTAAAAAATAAAATAAAAGACATGAAGAAATTAAACTAATTAGGTGGCTCGGCCATCCATTTGCGATATTTAAAGTGCATTAAGTAAAAATAATAAAGACTAGGCGAGTAAACCGACCATAAGTCTAGTTAAATAAATCCAAATAAAAATTAAGTGTAAAGAAAATTATCTCATAATCCCATTTATAAATAACTTCACACATATCCTTGCTAACAAAAGGAAATTACTCACAATCCATATTTAATAAATATAAGATGAAATTTATAAACATTAGAATGAAAATTTGAAAGAAATACTCCCCGTAAATATTGAAATTATCCGGACATAATTTCTTTACTAAATTTTACAAAAAGAGTTGAAAAACTATTCTAAAAATTCTAGAAATTATATTCATATGAAGATAATAATAAAAGAAAGAAATTACAAAAGAAATGGAGAAGATTGGAGCTAAATTAGTGTCTTAAATGAGAAAGAAAGCTAGCATATTTATAGGAAAATTTATAGGGGTAAAATGGTCATTTTGACTTCCGGTACTGTACTGTACTTGTTGACTTTGACCATCCTTACCTATATGGCTTGGCAAGGATGGGATAATATAATTGATCATGAAGAATCCTTGTATACTGATCTTGTATATCAGTTTTATGCTAATCTTGAAGAGGTGTTAGAAAAGAAGGGAGAGATGACTATAAGGACTCTTTTTGTTTCAAGGGTCAATGGGATAGATATACAATTTACTTCCATTGGTTTAGATGAAATCTTAGAGATACCTATAGATGGGATTGAGTACTTTAATACTCATCACAGAATAAATCATAAGGATTTTTCTACTGAGGGTTTTGAGAAGATATTCACTAAAGGAAACTCTTTTGTAAACTTAGTCAAGAGAGAGGCCAATGTGTTTAGTTTTGAACATCGAATTCTTCATCATATGTGCACTAACATCTTCATCCCCACTGAAGGCCATAAAACTACTGTCACGTTTATGCATATGTTTCTTATGTATTTGTTGGTGAAGAGAATCCGGGTGGATTTTGGTTACATTATGGTACACCACATGATGGCTACCATTGAGAAGGGCAAAGGTGTTCCGAAAAGCTTACCCTATGGACGGTTATTAACCAAAGTTTTCCGCCATTTCAACGTCCCATTTCCAGAACTGAAAGGGACAAAACATGTGCCTAAGTTCAACTTTGCTTCTTTTAAAGAATGCAAGCGTTATGTCTCAATGGTACATGGGATTTGAAGAAAAATATGACTTCGGAAGAGATCATTGTGGCAACAAAGGAGACAGCAAGGTTGATGGGAAAAGAACCACCGATAATTCTTCATGAAGACGATCTTTCTGGCGAAGGTGAAGACTCACAAGGAGTGAAAAGATCACTTCATCTAGATGAGGAAGAAGATGTTCCTCTTGAGGCTCCAGATTTGAAGAGGGCAAAAGGTAAAGAAAAAGTTGGAGAGGAAGATGTATCCACTCCAAAACCTGCCATTTGGGGTGCCCTGGAAGAAATCTCTTCTCAGATTGGCTCCATGTTTAGCACATTTGACAATCATTTCAAGACACTTCACTCCAAGATCGACGACCTGGCATCAAGGGTGGAGTACCATGGCATTGAGATCATCAACATCAAATTTCATCTAGAGGCACTACATGGCATTCAGGTTGACGTTTCTACACCACCACCTTCACATGATATGCCCCCGCCTGATGAGCAGCCTACTGGACCATCCTCTTCCACAGCAAAAGTTTATATGCGACGACCTAGGAGATAGTGTTTTTCTGCACTTATTGTACTTTTGTTTTATCCAGACAACTTATCTCTTGTTTGTATTCTTAACTCTATTTTTATATATTTTTCCCCATGATGACTCCTTGGTAGTTGAGGGATCTTATTGTTTAATTAACTTAGTTCTATCCTTTCTATCCATTCTTTTTGAATGATGACAAAAGGGGGAGAAAAAACTACTGTTGATTGCAATATATAAATGTCGTGAAACTAACTTTTTTGTTTCAGGAATTTCTGAGATGAACTTAAATGCTCAAACTCATCAAAATCAAGAGAAAGGAGAAATAGCTCTAAAAGGTTAAGTATGGCTATCCTTGGTTTAAAGGTTATATATTTCTAAGTTTATGCTATATTGAGATTGAAGGAGAATGGGAATTGTGCGTTGGTGGCCGGGTTGGCTTATGTGCGATTTATGTGTTATCTCATCTCTTTTGCATTGTTGAGTTTGTATTGTGATATTGAATTTTATAAGAGTTACAAAGGAAACTCTGTCAAATTTTTTTTACAAACTGATGTATATTGATAGGGGGAGCTTTATATATGTTTTTATAGTCTATCTATATGCTCTTAAATCTGGAAGGAAGGAGGATACGGAGGTTGGTAGAAAAATAGGCTTCTTTAAGCCTATATAAGCTAGGAAGTGATCTCATATACTTACAATGAATACTTTCATTTTGAGATCCAATATTTATTCGAAAAATGTTACATTCTATATATTTCTTGATATCATCAAACTAAATGGTTATATGCTATATGTGATATCTTACAAATACCTAGCATATTGTAAGGGGGAGCATTTTACAATGCTTGATACATATTCTATAAACTCTTCCTTACTTTGAATCCTTGCACTTAATTGTTATATTCATCACATTGCATCAATATTTGTCATCATCAAAAAGGGGGAGATTGAAAGCCTTAAAGCTTTTAATATCTTAGTTTTGATTAAATGACAAACATTGATAAGGACTAATGGCTTTATTGTATTAGTGATGATCTTTTAGGATTCATATATCTAATCCATGCAAGATCAAAGTTTCAAATCTTCAGGAAAGAGCTTTTGATGTCAAGCCTTGAAGATAAGCGTTTCTAGATTAGATAGGATCTAGAGGTGTAGCTTTAATTCTTTATTTATCTTTGGTTATCTCTAGGTCTATCCCTTTGAGTAATGAGTTCTATAGGTTGCTCAATAAGAGTGAAATGATTTTCAAAATGCATTTCATTTAGATAAAACATGAGTTGGGTATTTGAAATGATTTTCAAAATACATGCACATACTTCAAAATTCATAAAATATAGTTTGCAAACTCTTAGAGTTGTTTGGGAACTTGTTCTGCATAGTTTTAATGCATTTGTGGTCGACCTGACAAAAGTGTGGACGACCACAAATCATGCGGTCGACCAGACTTCTCAGAGTATCGTCCGCAGGCTGTCCAGAGTTCTCTGGAACACTTGCGGATGATGGAGCGGTCGACCGGACTTTTGAGCTCATCGTCCGCATGATGTCCAGAGTTCTCTGGAACATTTGCGGATGATGGTACGGACGACCCTCTTGATTTGCGGTCGACCGCACTTCTCCTGAGTGGGATTCAAACAGCCATTTTTATGACCGTTGGTGCATACATATAAATACCCAATCGTTTAAACAACTCATATCAATTACTTTTTGAGCAAAAATCTGATCCTAACACTTCATAGAACCTCTGGAGATTATTTTGAAACCAAATCTTAACATTCATATTGTGAAATTCATCAAAGTGAGATTTATACAAAATCATTGGGGTTCTTGAGCAACTTACAAGAAAACATTACTCAAAGAGGTATTTATGCTTTACATTGATATATCTTCACATTAAGGTGATTTCATATATCAAACTCTTCTTATTCATATCTTGATTGATTTGTTCAAGGTTGCATTGAGCTTAAAACTCTAAGGGTTAGAGTGAGCCTTGAACCATAGAAAACTGTGTTTGTGTTAAGAGCTTCTTTTTCATTAATTGTTGTAATAGAGAAAGGTGTGTAGACAAGGTTATATTGTAAAACTCAAAGTGTTGAGTGAACCTTGGTTGGTTAAGAGGTTTATGTTGTAAAACCCTAAGGGAATTGGGTGAGCCTCTATTGTATTCTCTCTTACTATATTAGTGAAAGGTTTTGTGAAATCCTTGAGTAGATAGCTCAAGGTAGTGGATTAGGTTTTGTTGGATAAACCGAACCACTATAAATCTTTGTGTTCATTGCTTCTTTTCTTGAACTCATCTTTTCATACTTTGGTTGAACACCAAGTGTTTGATATTTGTTATCTTAGAAAGCTTGTTTAATTTAAATAAGGAAAAATCGGTTAAAACCTAATTCACCCCCCCCCTCTTAGGTTTTTCAATTGGTATCAGAGCAGGTCTTCTTGTTGATAAGGCTTAACATCCTTGAAGCAAAGATTCTATGGCTCATCTAGATAACAATATGATGGTAGAAGGTTACTCTACTACTAGACCTCCTTTGTTGAATGGCACAAACTATAATTTCTGGAAAAATAGAGTTAGAATCTATATATCTTCTCTAAACTATGAATTATGGAATATTGTTGAAAATGGTCCCTATGTTCCTTTCAAAGTTGTTGATGGTATAAAGATTGATAGAATTTCTGAGGAATTTGATGATGAAGATAAAAAGAAAATGACTCTTAATTTTCTTGCCATGAACACTCTTACTTGTGCACTTGATATGAATGAGTATAACAGGGTAAGATGTTGTGAATCTGCACATGAAATGTGGAGACTACTTGAAGTGACTCATGAAGGTACAAACCAAGTAAAGGAAACAAAACTTGGTATGCTTACAAGGGAGTATGAACTTTTCACTATGAAATCAAATGAAAACATCACTGATATGTTTACTCGCTTTACTAACATTATTAACGGTTTAAAAGTGTTTAGCAAGTCTTATTCTATAGGAGAACAAAATATGAAAATACTCAATGCTTTACCAAAGGCTTGGGAAGGCAAAACCACTGCTATGTTGGAAACTCATGATTTGAAGAAGAAACCAGTGGAAGAGCTTATTGGATCACTTCTCACTCATGAGATTAGGATGAAGTGGTTGAATGATCAAGAAGTGGAAGACAAAGGGAAAAGAGGAATTGCTCTCAAAACTAAAGAGAACAACGAAAATGAATCTTCCAGTGATGAGGAAGAAATGGATGATGAGGAAATAGCTCTTGTCATGAAGAACTTCAAGAAAATGTTCAAAAAGGGACATTTCAACAAATTCAAAAAGAAGCCATCGACATCTACAAATAACAACTCAAAGCAATGCTATGAATGCGGAAGTCCAAATCACTTCAAAGCGGACTGTCCAAAATTAAGAGAGAAAGAAAAGAAGTACAAGTCCAAGAACAAGAAAGGACTTGCTTGCACTTGGGATCAAGAAGGAAGTGAAGATGAAGAACAAACTGAACATGCAAATGTTTGTTTTATGGCCATTGAAGATGAGGTAAATACTCCAAAAACTCCTTCTTTAGTTGATGATGAAAGTGATGATGATATTTGTGACATGTTTGATAGAGATGAATTCATCTCCAATCTCTATAAGGAAATGAAAAAGATTATTAAGAAAAACAAAGTCCTGAAATGTCAAGTAGAGAAGCTATCATTAGATAATACTAGGCTCATCGATGAAAATGCCTTGTTAACTTCTACAAAGATTTGTCTTGATGAGAATGTTATTGGTTTAAATGATAAGGTAAAATTTCTTGAGAATGCTAATGTTGATCTTATTTCTAGAAACAAGAAGTTGGATGATATGATGAGTGATTATGATGCCATGAAAATTAGAATGAGTGATTTAAGTGCTAGCTTGCAAAAACTTACATGTGGTAGGGACAATTTGAACAAACTACTTGGTATGCAAAGACTCACTCATGATAAGAGAGGTCTTGGTTTTGATGATAGTTATAATAATGTCTCACACACACATGAGAGTTTATCTCACTCACATGTGTCACATACACATAAGAGAGTATCTCATGCATATCATTCACATGTCTATACTTCTTCAAAAATATGTTGTACTTATTGTGGTAAAAATGGTCATAAAGTGACTAGATGTTATGTGAAGAAAAAGATTGAGAATGGTGCTAAAAGCACTTGGGTAATTAAAAGAACTAACCCCAATGGACCCAAGAGAATTTGGGTACCAAAAGGCTTATTAACATCTTTGGTGTAGGTATGTTTTCAATTGAAAACAAAGGAGAACAAATGGTTTCTTGACAGTGGATGCTCAAGACACATGACTGGAAATGCATCCATACTTAATGATGTCAAACCAAGAGATGAAGGATTTGTGACTTTCGGTGACAAAAAGAAAGGGAAAATCATTGGCATTGGCAATGTTGGTAAAAGTACTTCTCCCTTTATTAAAGATGTTCTTCTTATTGATAATCTCAAATATAATTTGCTTAGTATTAGTCAATTATGTGATAATGGTTATAAGGTTATTTTCAAGAAGGATTCATGTTTAATTATTAATGATTGCTCTAACAAAACTGTTTTTGTTGGAAATAGAAATGGAAATATGTATGATCTTTACTTTGATGATTTAGTTGAACAAGATGTTAAATGTCTTGCTTTGAAAGATGATGATGCTTATCTTTGGCATCGTAGGTTAGGACATGTGAGCATGGATACTTTGCATAACTTATCTAAACATGAATATGTTAGAGGATTGCCTGCCATTCATTTTGAAAAAGATCGTGTTTGTGATGCGTGTCAATATGGTAAACAAGTCAAGAGTTCTTTTAAACCTAAGAAGATTGTTTCAACTTCAAAACCTCTTGAACTTGTTCATATGGATTTATTTGGTCCTATGAGGACAATGAGCCTTGGTGGAAAATTGTATGCTTATGTGATAGTTGATGACTTCTCTAGATTTACTTGGGTATTATTCTTGTTGGGCAAAGATGAAGCTTTTGGAGCTTTTGTCAAGCTTTTTAAACAAGTACAAAACACCATAGGTTGCAAACTCATCTCCATTAGAAGTGATAATGGTAGAGAATTTTGCAATATTAACTTCACTAAACTGTGTGATGAGAATGGAATTTCTCACAATTTTTCTGTTGCTAAAACTCCTCAACAAAATGGTGTCGTTGAGAGGAAAAATCGTACGTTACAGGAAATGGCCCGTTCTATGCTATGTGAAAATAATTTGCCAAAGTATTTTTGGGCTGAAGCTGTAAACACCTCTTGCTATATTATAAATAGAGTGCTTCTTAGACCCCTTGTGAAGAAAACCCCCTATGAACTTATGTTTGGCAAAACTCCTTCTATTTCTTACTTCAAGGTCTTTGGTTGTAAATGTTTTGTTTTAAACGTCAAAGACAATCTTGGTAAGTTTGATAAGAAATCCGATGAAGGTATATTTCTTGGCTATTCTTCAATAAGAAAAGCTTATCGTGTGTATAATAAGAGAACTATGATTATTGAAGAAGTTATTCATGTTGTTTTTGATGAATCTAACATCTATTTGCCAAGAAATGAGATTGAAGGTGATATTCAAGAAATACCTTTGAAGTCAATAAATAAGGATGCTGCTCAAACAAATGAAAATCCTTCAACATCAAAGGATGAGAATAGAGAAGTCCTTGAAAATCAAGAATCTATCTCACTTGAAGAAGGAACAAAGTATGATCTTCCAAAAGAATGGAAATATGTTCACAACCATCCAAAGGATCAAATCATTGGTGATCCAAATGAAAGGGTAAGAACTAGAAGATTTTTTACAAATTTTGTTGATGATTTTGCATTTTTATCTCATTTAGAACCTAGGAACATTGATGAAGCTCTTAATGATGATTTTTGGATTATTGCCATGCAAGATGAGTTAAATCAATTTGAAAGGAGCAAAGTATGGGAACTTGTACCTAGACCTTCAAATCTTACTATTATTGGTACAAAATGGGTCTTTTAGAAATAACTTGATGAACATGGTATTGTAACTAGAAATAAGGCTAGACTTGTTGCTCAAGGATATAATCAGGAAGAAGGTATTGATTATGATGAGACCTTTGCTCCAGTGGCTAGATTAGAGTCCATTAGAATGTTACTTTGCATTTGCTTCCTTTAAGGTTTTAAATATTATTTCAAATGGATGTCAAAAGTGCTTTCTTTCTTAAATGGTGTCATCAAAGAGGAAGTGTATGTTGAACAACCTCCTGGTTTTATTCACATGATCATATGTAAATCATGTGTACAAGCTCTCCAAGCCTTATATGGTTTAAAGCAAGCACCAAGAGCTTGGTATGATAGACTCAGCAATTTTCTTATTGAAAAAGGTTTTTCTAGAGGTATAGTTGATACTACTCTCTTTATTAAAATAAAGCTCATGATATTTGATTGTTCAAATATTGTTGTTGATATTATATTTCGGAGCTACTAATGAAAATATGTGCAAAGATTTCTCTAAGACATGCAGGATGAATTTGAAATGAGCATGATGGGTGAGTTGACATTTTTCCTTGGATTACAAATAAGCAAGCAAAGGAAGGTACTTTCATTAACCAAGCCAAGTACACAAAAGAATTACTGAAGAGGTTTGGAATGGCTGATTCAAAGGAGATTGATACTCCTATGGCCACATCTATTAAATTAGACAAAGACGAGAATGGTAAGATGATTGACCAAACTATATACAGAGGAATGATTGGTAGTCTTTTGTATTTAACTGCTAGTAGACCTGATATTATGTTCTCTGTTTGTCTATGTGCTAGATTTCAATCATCTCCTAGAGAATCTCATTTGATTGCTGTGAAACGTATTCTTAGATACTTAAAGGGGACGATAGATTTTGGTTTGTGGTATCCAAAATCTATGTCTTTTGAGCTAGTAGCATTTACTGATGCAGATTATGCAGGTTGTAGAGTAGAACGTAAGAGTACTAGTGGTCACTGTCAATTTCTTGGTTACTCTTTAGTTTCTTGGTATAGTAAGAAACAAGCTTGTGTCTCTCTCTCTACCACTGAAGCTGAATACATTTCTCTGCTGTAGTTTTTGTGTGCACAAGTTTTATGGATGAAAACCACCTTGCAAGATTATGGCTTGAACTTTGATTGTACCACTATCAACTGCGATAATACTAGTGCCATAAATCTGACAAAGAATCCTATACAACATGCAAAAACTAAGCATATAGATATTAAACATCATTTTTTTACGTGATCATGTTTTTAAAAGGTGATATGTTCTGAGTTGTTCCTACGGATGATCATTAGCTGATATTTTCACAAAGCCTTTGGCTGAGAAAAGGTTTTGTTTACTTAGAAAAACTTTTGGGTATTGGTACTTTGATTTCTAACTTGTGCGTTTTTATGAAGTCAGTCAATATATGCTTTGTGCATTGTTTTGGATAACACCATTGGCAGGTGCGGTCGACCGCAAGCTAGAAAATAATCATCCACAGAACAGACAGTGGACTTGAGGATGATCATGACAGGATGACCCGGTCGACCGCAGATTCAAAGTATCGACCTCGAGAGCAGGTTTCCAGTGGACGTGCGGACGATACACTTAATCAAATCGTCCGGTCGACCGCATATTAAACACATCGACCGAAAATGTTCCAGAAAATTTGCGGACGACTCAAATTAAAACTTCCG